>JAQFJA010000014.1:21869425-21891001 GCA_029874485.1 Naso brachycentron
GTGATCCTTCTCAATGTTTTGGACATCATGCTCTCTGTCATGTGTTTACTGGAACTCATGTGTCGCGCAGTGTGAGTTTTACTCTTTCAGCTGTCGGAGAGTCACACTAAGAGCAAACTGTGTTCTGTTGCCTTCAGGTCCATACTCACTGAATGGCTACCGTGTGCGAGTGTACAGACAGGACTCAGCCACTCAGTGGTTCACGGGCATCATTACTCACCACGACCTCTTCAGTCGAAACATGGTCGTTATGAATGACCAGGTACATGCACACGCACACACACACACACAGTGTTCTTTACAGGTTTTGTGTGCGAGTGTATGTTGATACGATTTAATGCTTAAACTGATAGAACACATTTAACATTTGTGTTCCTGTTGAGTTTTAGCTTTTTGACAAACATAAGTTAGTTTTAGTCACAGTTTAGTCAGTAGATGTTTTTGTTTGTTTAAGTCAAAAATAGTTTTTCAAAACTCTCTTTAGTAAATCAGGTTGTCACACCTGAACTCTTACCACAGTGCAGCGTCAGCAGCTGGACTCACTCTTTCTGGGTTCAGCTTTAAGATTTAGATTTACAGCTGACATTAATTCTGCACTTATTCTTACTAACAGCTTCTCAGCATGAGAGCCTGCCATCCAAAAGTTAACATTACATTAACATCTACATTGTCTCATTGAAAACCTGACTACTTTTGTAATTTGTCTCAGCTGTTTTCTCATTTTCAGGGGGATTAATATTAAGCTAGACTGAATGTAGGTCATTGAGTATTTTTAGGGTGACCTGGCATCCTGGAAAAACCTGGAAAAAAGTTATGAAATTTCATGTTCTTTGGAAAACAAATGGAAGAAGTAAAATGTCCTGGAAAGTTCTTTCAGCATCCTCCTTTTTTCCTGTAGCTTAGAATAAAGGCTACTGTATCCCAGTAATCAATAATAATAATAATAATAAAAATAATAATAATTCTGAGCATTTGTCCATCATACAGGACAAAGGGCTTCTCAAAGATAAAAAATTAAATCCAATGAGAGAATGCTGTAATTGATAATATAACATATATGAGATACGCAAACAGAGAAGTAAAATGAAATGTAATCAGTAGGACAGTTTTGCTTTGTCACTCATTCTTTTCCATTTCTAGTATTGTCAGTTTTATGAGCAAATAAAAAGTGTTATACCTTTCTTCATAGTTTTACTGTTGATGGTTTATTTTGATTTAGTTTCAGTCTTGTTTTTGTTGTGGTGAAAAACCTTTTGGTTGTCATAGTTTTAGTTGACTAAATAACTATTGTATAATAAATAACAGCATCTTTAAAAACAAGGAGGTCACCAGGTCTAACATACCTGGTTTGTGTGAACAGCGTAAAGAAAACTTGGTGTGTGTGTGTGTGTGTGCGTGCGTGTGCGCGTGTTTAGGTACTAGAGCCTCAGAACGTGGATCCATCTATGATCCAGATGACTTTTCTGGATGACGTGGTTTACTCGCTGCTGAAAGGAGAAAACATTGGCATCACTTCCAGACGAAGGTCACGATCCAGCCAGAACAACAACACTGCCCACGTGAGTACACACACACACACACACACACTCATACAGACACACACGCACATACGCATGTGCACAAGTTTTCAGAGCTTCCTAAGAGCTGGCAGTGGTGCTGAAGACAATGAACACATGCTGACATGTGTGACTGTGTTATACTGTATATTTTAACACATTCATGGACTTTTTGGAAGCAGAAAACAGATCAGTAGACATTTCAAAGTGCTCTTTCAAACAGATGAAATAAGTACATTACTGACAATATCAGTAACAGATTTAGGATTATGATGATGACTGCTTGTTTTTATTTGATCTCAGCATTGTCGACTTTATTTACCTGTTTGTTTCAGAGATATTGTTCAGCACAGCATCCCAAACCCTGCCCGAATCTTTTATTACGCAAAATTCCAAACCAGACAAGCCATTATGGCAGAACAGTGGATGTGTGTTTAGAATTGTGGTTCTTTCTTTAACTCATGTCTGATGTCTCATTTTCTGCAAGTCTGTGTTTATTCATGTAGATAACAATAGAACATTGTTGCACCGGTCGGCTCTTTTCATGTGACAGTGACGTGGAAGATTATTTATGTCGTCTGGACAGAAATTCATAAAGCACATCTAAAGGAGCTCACTGGTGAACCTGTATAACAATACAATACAATAATTTATGGTCCCACAGGCGCTAACAACATTTCTCCCTGTCCCACATTTTCTTTATATTCATTTAATTCATGTTATGTTTCTCCGGATTGTTTTTTCTTTTTCTTGTTGTTTCCAAACATTAAAGATGGCTGGAGGACGACCCAGCGGGACCACTGGTAACACTCAGGTATGCCCAACCCCCCATCACAATGTCTAAACTTCCAGATGTGCACTTTCCACAAAACAAATGCGTGATTGAGAGGAAAGGAAAATAAACTAAACACTGACTGTTGTGCCTTATCTGGGTTACATGGAATACATGAATGTGATATCAGAGACATGGAAATTCTTCTTGTACTTGTGTAGTTTTAATATATTTTAAATTCTGATGAAAGCTAATGTGTCGGGATTGGGTTCACATCGACATTGCAATGGGACTTACAGTTTGTCAGTAGTCACAAATGATGACTCATATTTAAAACTCTACATCTAGGTCATCTCTACAAACCAATATTTGGATTAAAGTTTGGCTAAAGTCATATTTGAAGCATGCTGCAGAATATGAATTTGTACTGACATGAATGAAAGGTGGACACATTAGTAGCCACTTCTTATCTTTAACTAGCCCAGCAGAGTCTGGTGATTTTGTACCATGTGATTATATCCAGCTGTTGCTGGTGGGGCTGGCTGAGGTTGTGTAAGGAAATGTGGCTATTTTTAGGCATATAAACAACTGAGCAGAGTCAGCCCAGACATCACATGTACTGCCCTTATTTTAAACAGTCCCTGGATTTTTAGAGCCAGGATGAGACAGGTGGTCAATAGAGGAAATATTTCATTACTCAGTCCAGCCTTTTAATATTACACTGTGCACTAGCTGGTGACATCGGTGCAAGAACTCAGTAATGTGTATCAAGTCAGCAGCATCCTCAAACATGAACAAACAGTTCCATCAACACCTCTGGAGCACAGTCTCAGTGAAAACTTTACCTTTAGTGCAGAGCTGTTGGATTAGACTGAACTGTTAATGGCTACGTTTACCAAATACACTGACAGCTGAATATAGTTTACAGACCTGAAATCACCAGCACAACTGGACCATTCACAAAGACAGGATCGATTGCAGGCTGTCGTATTAGATTGCCCTCAGCTGTAGAGGCGTACATAATGAAATCATACCTGAGTGTAAACATTAGTAGTAATGTCTGTAATTCACAGCTCTTTGCCCGTTTGAACATATGGGTTTGTTTTTTCTTACAGAGTCATTACACACGAGCTCAAGCCAACAGTCCCCGCCCCATCATGACCTCATCAGGCCCCAACCCAAAAGGTTCACAGGGTATGCTGGCCTCACAGCACCAGAGCCAGTCACAGCAAAGCCAGCAACCAGCCAACCAATCACACAACTCGCCCGTTGGCAGTGGGCGGGAGCAGAGAGAGCAACGCAACTCCCGCTCCTCCAGAAGGAAAGGATCAGATAGCAGTGTTCCAGAGGAGGACAAAGACAGAAGAGAGGAGACCACAGGGAGAGGTGAGGACAGTCAGCATCAAACACTCACGTTTCTCTGAGTCATTACTCATAAAAACTTTTACAGTGTTTCATGTATTCTTTTCAATTCAATAAACATTCAATGTGACCTCTTAACATGGTTTTGAAAAGGTCAACCTGAATAACATTGTGTTTTTTTAACGTGGTTCTGTGGTCATTATTATATTATTTAGTTTTAATGCCACAGTCAACAGAAGCTTCATGTCAAGAAAACCTCAGTCGACAGTTAGCTCTTTGTTTCTTCAGTCTTAAGGTTATTTACTGCCCTCAGCAGTGTGTCTCAGTGGGCTCTATTATATGTATAGAAACATCCAAAATGATGAAGCACAGTGAAAGCAAAGTGATTAGAAACATAGAGACAGATGGCAGAGCATGAACCAATGAGCTGGTGGGAAAACAGTCAGGAGCAGCACACAGTGGATCATACACTGGTTTGTTTTCCTTTGAGTGTGTGATGGCAACAGCAAGAAACAAAACAACAAGAATGGTAATATTTTAAAACAACTTTCCATCACAATATGGTGGACATCCTGCTATGTTAAGTTCATAAAAAAGTCTAAAGTACTGAA
The DNA here is from genome assembly GCA_029874485.1 of Naso brachycentron. Taxonomy (NCBI): domain Eukaryota; kingdom Metazoa; phylum Chordata; class Actinopteri; order Acanthuriformes; family Acanthuridae; genus Naso; species Naso brachycentron. The sequence goes on from JAQFJA010000014.1 coordinate 21,873,727, forward strand.
ATATATTTCATGAAATATTTGTTCACCCTACTGTAATCAGCTGCCATCATTTCTTTTTTTTTTTTACCATCAATCAAACTTCTTTTTCCATTTGTGCAGAATCCAAGTCAAAGGCCAAACAGGCGATGAACAAACGCAGGAAGGGCGAGGAAGACGAGAAAAAGGCAGGTCTGAAGAGGCTGAAGACTGACATAACCTCCGACTTGTCAGAGAGCAGCGACTCTGAAAACCCACAAAACAAGAGGAATGCTCACTCCTCATGCTCCTCTTCCTCCTCTTCATCGTCATCTTCCTCATCCTCCTCCTCTTCCTCCTCATCAGAGCCAAACTCTGAGAATGAGCTTAAGACTCGCAGCAGTGATATAAAATTGAGTAGTGTCTCCAAAAAGGAGGATGATGAGAAGCAGCTGATACAAGGCGCCAAAATGAACGATTCCTCGTCTCTTATTGGTCGCCTGTCCCCGTGGGTGGAGCTCCAAGCAGCAGAGGATAGCAAGAAGAAGGAAATGAGCAAAATGATAACGAAGGAGGAGGAGGAACTGGTTGCAGTAACACAGATCACCCAGTCTCCACGGCATCAGACTCCTTTGATATCCGACAGTGTTCAGGGCAGCGTTGTAGAGAGCAGCAAAGGCTCTGTGAAAGGTAACGCCCACTGATGCACGTCATTTGTGATAAACAATTACCAGGAAGTTTAATATCCTCTAATCTTATGTTTTGTTGTAGCTTCATCTCGATCCCAGACGCCGTCGCTGTCCCACCTTAATAGCGGCGGTGTGATTGACATCACAGATGACGCCCAGGCAACGGTGCATCAGGAGAGTTCGGAGGCAGTGTCAGCGCTGCTCGCCTCCCAGAAGGCTGAGTCCACATCACTCTCACCTTACCTCCCCCTCAACCCCTCTCCTGTCTCCTCACCTCCTGTCCCTCCATCACCCTCTCCATCAGAAGGAGGCCGCAGGACAGACATCGAACCTCCCCTACTGCAGCAACAGCAGGGCATTATGGGAGGTAGTGTGACAGCAGCCAGAAGCTCAGGCAACAAGACGGAGTTTGCCCCATCTGAGGTTATTAGGTGAGAACAAAAGGCTGCAAATTGTTTTTGAGTGTATTTAGCCGTTAGATTCTGAATTTAGTTTGTTTATTTATCAACAGGAGAACATGCAACGATGTCCGTTTACAAGAAATGAAAAGATGGTTGCACCAGATTTAGCAGAATGCTAATTTCCATCTTTAGTCTTTCATTTAACAAAGTCACACATTATATACAATTACAGTACAAGAAATGCAGAGACCCTGATCAACAGTGAAAAAACACTGAAAAGCACAGCACAATATACATTATGAGTTTACAAAAACCACCTTTTTAAAATGACCCACCATTTTTTAGAGTGACCAAGTTAATGTTGCTGATGTTAAATACACACACACACACACACACACACACACACACATAAAGGCAGAGTATACACTGCGCAATACAACCTCAATTACATTACAGTTAAATACAATTTTACAACACATGTTGCTTTTTGGATTTTTGGATGTGATGACTGAGTGGTAGAGGTTTTCACAGGTCCAAGGGTCAGAACAAAGATGACCAGTAAATTGAGAGCTTTGCCTTCTAGCTCAGCTCTCTTTTCATCACAACGGTGCAGTAAAGCAAGTGCAAAACCGCTCATGCTGCTCCGATTCTTTAGCCAATCTCCCGCTCCATAGTCCCCTCGCTCATGAGAGTGCGTTCAAAAAATGCTGCTTCTCAACGACTGTATATATATCTGTGCAGATAAATTTGTTTTTGTGCAGGCGAAGCACGTACGAGCCTGTTGGTTGCCGGCTGTTGTCTTCGTGGTGTGAACACTGCTGCTTTTTGGCTCGACTGAGGCAGACAAAAAAGCAATCAGCAGCGGATATTTGTCGCAGCTTGTTCTTTGTTTGGTGTGCAGTAGCTGTTATTCACACTCACACTGAGCGATACGTAACGAGAACGTTTGACCACAAAGTCCAGTTTGTTCGATGAGTTTGATTTCTCCTTACTGCCCCCAGGCACAGTTCTTTTGCTTGGCCCTGGCAGGGTTGGGAGACGTGGACTTGGCTCAATACACTTGCACATGCACAAGCTTGGGCACACAACCTGAGCATGAAATCATCAATGTGAGAGTTTACTTAAATCATAAAAAGTGAACTGGATAAAGATTTTCACAAATGTTTGCGATTATCTTCTTGATTGTAAATACCAGAGGACTAATGGACAAAGACACGATGAAAAAACGGAGGGTTCAGTCTTAAAAAGTACGGGATGCGCTTATCATATCAGCCAGCTCAGGCCAGGTCAGGCTGGAGCAAGGTGACCACAAGCCAGCAAGGCTGTGGGGAGGAGAGACAACCGTGCTTCAACACAGTACAAGTCAGCCAGGACAAGCGTGAGTGAGACATTTTTTAAAATCTGGGACCAGAACCAAAAAAGCCAGACCCGAATCAAGCCGAGAACACAGACCTGATTTCAAAGCTAATTAAAAGGTCAGTGTTGGTTTACAAGTCATCAAAGCAAGACTTTATCTTATGCAGTGTTACCTCAGTAGAATTCTGCCTTATGCCTGTGTTGATCAATGATAAAATAAAACTTGTTAAGTTTTGTTGCAGTTTTGTTGCATTAAGCATAAGAAAGACAACACTGAATAACTGCCCTTGAATAATAACTGCTTCTCGTTCCTTGCAACAGCTGCTAACTTTAGGATTGCTATTTTCTCCAATTTTAGTTCTCTGAGAAAAGTCTGACATGTGCCTTCTGACTCGTCAGCCTCTGTGCAGGTCATTTGGGACCACCTTGTGGCTGCTGATGCTCTGCAGTGTTGGAAATTACCACATGCACACAACACATCATATTGCTGTGTGATTATAGTGGCATCTTCTTGGATCTGCTTCAGTATCACACATATTGTTAAACAGACCCAGTGAACAGGAGGGACATCACTGGGACATGAGTGACCATAAAAAATGAATGCGGATCCAAACCCGTACAAGTCGCACGTTGAGTCTCATGTCCTTGGGACCCTTGAGCCCATAAAGACCTCCACCTCACAGCTGCAGTTATTAGATCAACCATGCGTTCCCAAAATGATCTGCATAGAATGTTACACAAGGTCAGCAGGTCAATAATCTCCCCTTACCCTAACCCCGTACGACAGCTTTGTTATTTGAACTGTTGTAGTGATAATTAGAAGTCCAGGTTCAAGGGCCCTCAAAAATAAAATCATCCATTGACAGGTGCCACAGCTGTGGTGTCCAGAAGTCAAAAAGGCCAGCACTCAGTAATGTCCTTTTTTGTGTTACTGTATTGCCAGATGTTGCTTACCTTAGTCTTCCCTCGTCACTTAAGTAACGTTAATACAGCATGCAGGTCAGCTTTGTAAAAACATCCGCAAGCACCCACGGTGTTGTCGTTCACTTCACATGTGGACACTGTCTCTCACTGAGGTGGATCAGAGCCGATCTGGACATGTGAAAAATCTTTTGCCATTCCTCTGGGATAACATCTCTGTTAACAAAGTTGTCCCAATCAGTGTAGGACTGATAGTGCCGCTGAACACGGGAACTGTCGCTTTTCACTGAATAATATCTTTTCTCCTGTGCATGTTAGCAGTAGTAACATGATGAAAGGCAGAATTAACTGCGTAGCAGCTTCTAGCAGAGACAACAAGATCAACAACGCCTGTAATAAGTTATCTGTGTGGAAGTGACGCCATGTAGTCAAGGCTCACAGACATATGCAGGCAAATGTAGCGTGTTTTCTTCTGGTAAATAGTCACATGACTTGGGCATGACCAGTCAGGGAAGGACATGTCATGACTTATAAAGCCCAGTCAGAAAGCAAACACGGTGTACGCGTCAGCATCTCCAAACAGCTCCATCTCTGCCTGTCCACAGTAAGAAGCAGCGCCGGAGTCTCCAAAATCAAACGGGGACAGCAGCGTCTCCAAACTGCTCCGTCTTCGGGCTGCTAAGATGGCGGGTTTGAGACGTTTCCATGCTGAATTGTAGCAATATTGATGCATCTTTAAATAAAACGGAGTAAGGTTGATGTAGCCTCAGACACTCCTTCCTCATCATCCTCCATTCTGATCATCCAACTGACACAGTCCTTGAAGTTCTGCAATATGTGAAGTAGTTTACCAAATCAACTGTTGATTCAAAATACCAAAGTCAATGAACGACCTTGAATGAATGTCAGTCAACAAGCAAAGCTGTGAACTACTCAGTACAGCCTTAAGAAGCGGTGATGAAATATTATCCCTGCTTAAACAAAGATCTTCCCTTCAGTGTACCGCTTTTGTGTTTTTGTATGGGTTTTTTTTTTTATACTAAGCCAAACAACATTACCATAATTCCCTCCTCCCCACTGTGTGGTTATAGAAAGTGTGCCTTCAATGCTAAACACATGACATCTTGTGTGAAATACAAAAATACTCATCAAGCAGCACTTTCTAAACAGCGATGGCATAACACTGAGCTGACAGTCACATACAGTGTCTGTTTCGCGACGTTTGATCTCGCTCTGTGAGTTTAAGGAGGATCTCTTGGTTCTTCTTTGAGTTAGCCTCTAACTGCTGCTAGCTGTTTTTAAATCTGTTGCTTCTAGTGGGTCACACACTTCGAGGTCGTCAATCATTACACCCTCTCCTACTGTGCCGCCTAAGCTTTATACGCAGACAGCAATTCAACACCGCTGCTGCCTCCTTTGCCTGATCAGAGGCGGAACAACAATGATCCCCTGTGATGCCTTTGTTTCTTAAACAGAACAGTGAGGGGCAATAATCCTGCCTTAAACAGGTTGTGTAACAGAGTCAGCTCAGTGGAATTTTATTTGAGATTTAAAGTGATGTATTGTTGGTCTTTTACAATTGAACTGCACTTATATGAACAATTAGACTCAACGCTTTCATTGTCATTCCATATGAAGTCAAATAAAATATGCAAGAAGTATCATATGTTCAGTGACTCCGGTCACATTTATTTTCTACCATCTTGCTTCATTTTTCTGTTGTTTAAAATGCTGGAACACATAGTTACACATGTGGTAAATATACATGCATTTCTTTGTTAAAGACTGAGTCCTTAAAAGACCTTAAAGAAGTCAGCTGAATGAAATCAGTGTCTTGCAGCAGTGAGATAACATTGACATAAAATACAAAAACATGAGGTTATAACCTGTAGACAGTAGTGAATAAATGGCATCAAGGGTCTAGTTAAAGAACTGAAGTAAAAAATAATGATTTTGCATAAAAGCACACCCTTCTAAAAAACTGAACTTGTAAGAATCTGAGTGAGATCCATTAAAATATAATCTTCATAAATGTATTTAATTGTGTCTGTACATACTGTAAGCAAATTTCCTTTTTTTTTCCAGGCCTGTCACATCAGTAGCTGAAAATGTGATGCTGGTAGAGAAGGAAAAACATGTCCTTCCTCAACATCATCTTCTACATCATCATCATAATCAGCAGCAGCATGTACAGCAACAGCAACACTACACGTCTGTCATCCCCGGCATGAAGAGCCCTCCTCTGTCTGAGGAGACGAGAAAGCGTCCACAGCAACAACCTTCCCCCCACAAGATGAACACAGTCCTCCCTCCTGACGTAGCCACATCCAAAATTAGCCCCAACCCCAACCCCAGCCCAGCTCAACTCGACTCCCTGAAACAAAAACTCCAGCACCCCAACAACTCTCAATGCACGCTCTACTCCAACACAAACCCAGCAGACCTCCTCAAAGCAAAGCCTCACCCCAGCCTGCTGGACATATCCAAACCTAAACCGAACACCTCTCCAGAAGTCTCCAAACATAAAATACACAGGTACTCTGATACGTCCCCGCCTCCCACAGGCCGCTTGTCCAGTAAAGTAGAAATAGCAGAACCTCTGCGGTCTGGTTTCAAGCCAGTGGCTGCGCGGTCGGAGTTGGGTGGAGTTAGTATGAGCAGCAGCAGCAGCAGCACCAAAAGCCCTCTGATCATTGATAAGAACGAGACTTTCACTGTGTACAGAGACCCGGCGCTGGTCCGCTCCGACTCAGAGAACTCTGCCTCTGCCTCCGTCTCCTCCAACCATGTGGCAGCCTATCTCCATCCACACCTACATACCCTACACTCCTCCTCCCCTCACTCCCCCAGCCTCACCCCAGCATCCCAACCCCACCACCATGCCCCGCCCCACTCCTCTGCCCTTCCTCACCCTCACCTTTTACCCCACGGGGTGCTTCCAGCCATGCCTCCTCCCACAGCACCTCTTCTCGGGGGCCACCCTCGGCTCGACTCCCCTGGGGGGTTGGGCCACCTCACCCTGCCTCACCCAGCAGCTACACATCAGCAGCAGTTTTTACAGGTCAGACTCCAGATACACAATCACATTTTAAAGTCGCACTATCAAGAACTCTTTGGTAGAATTCAGATCGGGGGGTGTAGACAGAAGGGGCACAGTTAGCAAAGGGGGGAGAAACATTTTGCTTGTTCTCCCAGTTTTTCACCAATGAGAGGTCAGTTTGAAGCTGGACATTGTTTACGTCTTTCTCACAAAAAGAAAATCAACCAAAATGTCTTTGGTTTCAGGGTCAGGGCCCGCCTCCACCCTCTCTACTTGCACAGACTCACAGTGGGGCACCAGGGCTGGGCCTGTACCCCATCATCTGGCAGTACCCTAATGGAACACAAGCCTCCTACCCCCAAGGACTCAACCTGCCCCCCACAGCCAAGTGGGTCCACCCTGAAAATCCCGTTCCTGTGAATTCCGAGGCCTCTCTCAGGAGGGTAGGTGTAAACATATTAGCCCGCATTTTTGTGATCACATCTCTTTGTCTGATACTGAACTGGTCTGAGAGTTGAATGCCTGTTTGGTGTACAAGGCGAGTGAGAGAGAGAGAGAGATGTAGGTTTTAGCAGGGAGGGAGAAGAAGTGAGGTTGGAATGATTCAAAGAACCCTGAGGCCAAATCAGATGAAGCTGGGTTTTTAAAAGAGAAGTCCAAAAGAGAGACTGCAATCCCAAATCCTGAGCAGGAAACAACCTTTGCGGCAAGTTTACCAGAAATCAGAAAACTTGATAATGACTTTACACTACGTAACACTTTTTGGAGATTGTGCATTGACACTGAGTTAACAAATTAATCTGTGAACGCAGAGTTTAAAATGAACAAAATCAGCATCTATGGCGAACTCTGGATTTATGAGGAAGATGACCGCAGCTTCTCTTTGTGAACTTCTGCACATTTTCAAAAACAGTGTTGAGGAAGACACAGAGACATATGGCTGACAAGGACAAAGATAATCATAAATGTGTAACTGTCATTTACATAGATAAAAAGTTAGTCAAAAAAGGTATGTAAATATACAGTATATTTAAAAAAAATGTCAACATATTTTCATAAATTGACTCATATTTGTGCTTTAATCTGTAAATCTGAAAATGTCCTTCTTTCCATTAAAGTCAGAGGTTCCATCACTTACTCTCCATAGAGAACATCCCAGATTTGTCCTTACATGATGTTAACACCACAGTCTCGTCCTACAGAAACTGGTTAAAATGCAGCTTGTGTTTTTAGGCTAATGTAAGGCATAGTCCATTACGAGCTCTGTGTTTTTCAGAAAATAAATAGCTGGGAGGTTCTTGGCCTCCATGTTGTTATTTTGAGTGTGTACAGGTTGTTGTGATTATTACACAACATGTCCATGATTTAAGATAGCCTTTTAAAGGTTATAAGTGAGATTTTGGTTATAAATGTAAAAACATACAACTATTTGCCATGTAAAACTTTGGGTAGCCGGGCTGGCTGAGTGTGACTGTCTCTCTCTGTTCTCCCCACGTTCAGTTTCAACATGGTGGCATCCCGAACTTTCCTGTGTCACAGCTAAACAGTTTACCAAAATTAATGAAAACTTTAAAGAGAGAACACTGGAACAAATATTGGGATTCATGTTTGATTGTGCTGCTGAAGTGAAATCAGTTTAAACAGAGGTTTGAGAGTAGTTTAGAGGTAAGAGGTTAAATCAGCTGGTTTTTGGTCTCACAATCAGTGGAACATCTCATAAATGAATGTTGTATATAAAACCGTAAAGAGAAATAAAAGTGATGAAACATACAGTAAAATATATTTTTTTGCACAATGGCATGTTTGACCACTGTGCCTGTGGAGTTTACATATGTATATCATTTTATTGATGATATATCTTTGTGTGTGTGTGTGTGTGTGTGTGTGTGTTCTGTGTGCAGAACACGGCTAGTCCATGGCTACCACCTGCTGGTAGTGCCGCTGACAGTCTGGGTTTGCTGAGCCATGTTCCTGTTCGGCCCGCTAGTGCTGATGCCCACCGCCCTCCCATCAAGATCAACACACACACAAGCCCCCCACTTTCAAAGGCCAGCCTGGATATTCACAAAGAGTAAGTGCAAAGATCAGTAACATGTAAATTGCTCTGACGTGGGGTTGTGGAAAATTAAAAATGTACCATCATTCTAACAGCAGCCAAGCACGGCGGAAGAACCTTTTCTTTAAATGTTTGTTTTACTTTTGATGGTCAAATACAATATTAGGATCAAGATTCAAATTTCAGTGAACATGAAGACTTTTTAGGTGAGAACAGCCAAGTTCTGTGTTGTGAGATCTGATCTGGATTTTCAAGTATTTTGTATCAAGCCCCAGAGGAGGAGAATGCAGGAAATAAATGAATTTAATGGAACATCAAAAAGGACAGAGGAACCACGAACTTTTGGCGTTCTTAGAACTACGTTTGAGGAAGTTTTTTAGTTCCAACTCCAGAGTAAATACTTTCACAGCACTTGAGGAACTATAGTGACGTCAGTGTACATGGACTGGTCAAACTCAGGAGCCAGAGCTGGCAAACTTATACCGAGAATGTCGTTGTCTTGTCGTTGTATCTTCTCTGAGATATAATGGCGTTTGGCGTGAAAGTCATGGTACATTATCGACACATACTAGACAAAAGTGTGGAGCTGTAATGCAGTAACCTTCATTTGTTATTGTTGTTAGTCGCACAAAAGTTCTGTTAGTTTAACAATGGTCAGTTTACGTAGCTTTCATAGGGGGTTCCTATCGGCAGTGTTAATGCAAACAGAAAAAAATGCCTTAAAGGTGTTTAGTTCTTAAGGAACTCCACAGTGGACCGTGCCTCTCAAAAAGTTCCCAGAACTGTTTGCTCCAAAAATGCCTCCTGTGAAACATGATGACAGGTTAAATGTTGGACTTCTCTCTCTGCAGAGATGTGGATAAGAAAGGCTTTGTGGAGCCAATAAGGACATTGACTTTGGCCCAGCTGAAACAGGAGCAGACGGATAGAAGTCGTACCCCCACAGGAAAAGACGTTCACCTACACCGACACTACCTTGACCCTCACAACAAGGCTCGCCTTGCAAATACACAGGTAACTTAATTTATTTATGAAATTCCGAACCAATTTGAATAAAGCACCACAATCCAAAATATGAGCAGATTCTTTAATAGATAAGCCAAAACAAATACTGATACTTAAAAAAATCTGAATAAATAAAATGGATAAAAATCAACGCCTATATGAACTGAATTAAGCTGAAAGCTGAAGCATGCATCAAACTTACTGCAGCTGTGTATGAATTTAATGTCTAGAATTATGTGCCATAATTCTATCTGTCTGTGTTTTTTAGTGTTATTACAAATGACTCATGTGCAACAAAGTGTCTCCCATTTCTTGCTGACATCTAATGTTTAATTATTAGGCTTATGTACTGGTCTAATTGCAAATCAAATCATCTCAAAATGTTGCAGTAGTGCTGCAATCTGTCTGCAAATTAGAAAATTAATCCGAACGTGTGTTGCTTTGTTCCAGGATGCAGTTCAGGCAGCAGACCGAGCCAGCAAATACAAAGAGGAGAATCGTCAAATCCTGAAAGAGAGCATTGAGGTCGCTCCTTTCACTGCTAAGATTCAGCGCTCCGGTGACCCTGCAGGGATGGACAGGGACAGAGACAGATCCAGAGATCCAGCCTTCCCTGTCCGGATACCAGCTCTTGCCTCCCCAAGTCCGAAGGCCAGCCACACTCATCCCCACATCATCCAATCAGAAAAGAGCAACTACTACACCACACTGTCCAACAGTGTCGTAAACGAGCCTCCAAGACTTTACCCCTCCAAGGAGCTCAGCTCTTACTATGAGAAGGTGTCCAGTGGAGCTCCAGGGGTTGTGGCCAGTGCTGGGGCTGCTGTCCCAAACCAGGGAGCTTTGCCCCTCAGCAGTTACAGCTCGAAAGGCTCCCTCTCCAAGCCCCCTCCCCTCATTAAGCACCAGCCAGAGGGAGGAGAGGGTTTAGCCGGCAAAATCACGGAACAGCTCAGCCAGCAGGTGACACTGGTCCAACAGCAACATCAGCACCACACAGGTATAGACAGGATGGAACGCCACAGCCCTGCCATTTCTCCCTCCTCCTCCTCCTCTTCTACGTCTTCCTCTTTCTCCTCAGCCCCCAATCACCATCACCATCACCATCACCACCACCACCACCACCACCAACAGCAACAGCAGCACCAGCTCAGGGCAATGCCATCTCTTCATCGAGCACCTGTCTTCCATCCACCCACACAGCATGCGCTAGAACGCAAAGAGGCTGCAGAGCGGGAAAAGGAAAGAGAACGTGAGAGGGAGAGAGCCGGAAACGGTGGACGTCTCTCTCCACCGACCCTCACACCCATCCAGCCAGTTAGTGTAGCAGCAGCTGGTAGCAAAACATTAGCAGAGCAGCAGAAACCCCCCACACTGCTGCCAGAACTCAGGGACATCAAAGGTCATGGAAACACTGCCGTTGTCACCTCTGTGGCCTCAGCCATGAGTGGGGAGATTATGACTTCACTCGCAGATGGGTGGAGGAGTGGAGAGATGATTCAAGAAAGAGGAGGCTCGTTCTCTGGAGAGAAAGGAGTGTCGAGGAGCAAGCCCCAAGCTGCAATGGCATCAGTCATTGTGCGTCCGTCTACATCTATCAAGTATGACACTTCTGTTGGTGCTAACAAATCTGGTGCTATAATCCAGAAGGAGTTTCCCCAGGGGAGGTTTCACCCATCAAAGCTTCAGGGGGAATGTCCTCGAGATAGTGTCAAAGAAACTGGAGCTGGTAGAGTCATTCTACCCAACTCGAACCTGGATGAAATTTTTGTCCAGTATAGAAAGAATTCTATTCGTGGCATGCATGGAACTATGGGAGCCAGTACCACAACCTCTGTGTGCAGGACTGCAGTTTCAGCTGCATCAGCTTTGAGCCCACAGATTAAAAGTGGGACATCCATCTCTGAGCCAGGCTACTCAGTCTCAACGCGGGGAGAGATTTCAGGCCATAAAACTGGGATCGGTAGCTATGTTCTGAGCCAGTCAGGACCAGGAGAGCACCAGGAGGGGTTAGGCTCACGCACCACATCTCCAGGAGGATCTCTGCATCCCTCCAGTCCTGCTGGAACACCACAGCCCAGTCCAAGCCTCACCCCAACACCTAGCTCCACTTCTTGCTCCACTCAGCCTTACTTTTCCTCCTTTGTCCATCATAAGAAGCACAAAGCTGCTTTGGCTGCAGCTCAGTCCAGAAACAACTTCTCCATTGCTCTCACATCCCTCACAAGTGGAAACTCCTCCCTAACTGTGAATTCTGTTGACAAAATGCACATTCACCACTCCCCTCCCCCTCCCTCCTCCAGCCAAGCCTCATCATCTTCAGTCGACAGCAGCAGTAACAGCAGCTCTGCTAGCGGAAGCACAACACCAGGCAAGTCCAGTCCACTGCCTAATGGCCATGCCTCCGGATCAGCATCAGTAAGCAGTGGGCATCCCAGTAACTACCACAAGCTGAAGAAAGCCTGGTTAACCCGGCACTCAGAGGAGGACAGGAACACAACTTCTGCTGCAAGCTCCACCAGTATGAAACCAGAGAAACTGCCCAGCACCACCACCACCACCACCACCAGCACAAGCAATACCACAGCCATGACTGAAATGATCAAACCCTGCACAGTCAATCTCAGCGCCTCCACCTCCAGTGAGGTGGAAATGAGCAAAGACAGTGGAATCAAAGTTGAAAGAGAAAGGCAGGCTGAGGAGAAGATGGAAGGAGCAGCAGCAGGAGGAGGAGAGGAGAGGAGAGCAGCTCCCTTATCGAGGCGAGGGAACAAACGATCATATGAGTCGGCTTCAGAGAGTGGGGGAGATGACTCTGATGCCAGTGAAAGCAAGATTGAGGGCCGAGCGAAGCGTCAGCCTAAACCGACGTACAAGAAGAAACAGAATGATATGGCCAAGAAGAAGGGAGACAATGAAAAGGAGGAAGATGACATGAAACCCAACGGCATCTTCAGATCAGCCCGAGAGAAGACGAAACTCAAACTGGCCAGCAGCAGTAAGTCTGATTGTTGTAACTTACTGAAGCACTGACCGTCTTTACTAAATCATTTTTCCAGGGAACAAGATTGAACCCTTTGCAGTTAAAGGATACAGCTACAAATATTCTGTCAAGATCAAGATCGAGAAAAACTTTATTGTCCCACCAGGTGGCAAATTCATCCTGAGCTAACCGCCCATACTGCAGCCATTACAAATAAATAAAAGAAATAGAAAAACAACCATAAAGCCAAAAAAAGAAAAACACGACAATGTACACATGGAACAATACAAAGATAATAAAAAAATACATACTCAGTGCCACAGAAGGCATACAGTGATGCAGCTAGAGCCACAGTGCAGAAACACAATTCGGATTAGCTCCAGTTTTACCTGGTTTTTATCTGCTTCTCATTTAAAAACCTGTACTTGGTTATCATTAATAGAGCTCATTGAAAGACTCTTACAGTGTGTTAGTTGTTTTTTCCTGCTCTAACTGTAGCTCTCAGCCCAGAAGCGGCTCTTTCAGCTGCTTCAGGAAACAGACAGACATTTCTGGGCCATATATCAGAATTTAACTTTGTGTTTTAGTGTCGTTACATGAGAGGACACCACTAAACATTCGGTGAGTTTCTCATATTTTAAAACGGGCGTTTTTTGTATTTTTCCACATGTTGTCAGAGTGCTCATGCTCCTCTTTTGTTTTCAGCTAGTGGTGACGTCAGCATCGAGCTCCAGCTCTCAGGACTGCACCGTTGGTCATAATGATGCTGCAGAACATCGAATATGATCGTTAATATCCTTATTATAAGGCTTAATGTGTAAAAAAGCAAACTTCTCTTTGAAAGCTTTCTGGTTAAAAGCCACTAAAATGCTGACTGCTTCTTCCCATATTTACAGTTAATCTTCGTCAAATCATGCAATAGAGCAACAAGAGGCCTGCGAGGGGACAGAAAGAAAACAGACTTGTTTTCTTTCCAGAATGATCATATTTAAAAGGAGAAAACATTGAATTGTGACATAAGAGAGTAAATGCAAAACATCTTGGCCAGAAATGTTCAATTTTGCAAGTTTAAAAAAACTGATCTTCCCTTCACTGCCTATGTTTGAATGTCTTTGCAGGAGTGTAACGATACATCAGTGTATTGATTTATATTCCAACAGTCAAACTCATGGATAGTTAAAGGGGGTTACTTAATCGATTTCTAATCACTGAATCGTATCATATCGTACTGCTCTAAATGAGCCCATACTCGTCTTGTATTGTATAACCGACCGTGTATCATAATTCGCATCGTATCACAGTTAAAAAGTATCGTTACACTCCTGTGTCTTTGAGAACAAGATCTGGAGGAATTCTTTATTAACTGCAAAATAGAATGTTGATATTGTGTCAATGACTTCATATTGGGCCCTCTTGTCAGATGGGATCCCCCGCTCCGTCCTGAAGGACTGGAGGAAGGTGAAGAAGCTGAAGCAGACGGGGGAGTCGTTCCTTCAGGACGACTCATGTTCAGAAATTGGACCCAACTTACAGAAGTGTCGGGAGTGCAGGGTTGTCCGCAGCAAGAAGGGCGAGGAGCCGGCACATTCCCCTGTGTTCTGTCGCTTCTACTACTTCAGACGGTAAGTTTGTCAGAAGTTAAAGTTTTCCTACATATTCTTTAGTTTTAATAGATTAATGTAGTTTCCTTTACTGTAAGTTTTGGACATGATGACTGCATTGAGCAGCAATGATTTTTAAAGATCCTGTGGGATCCTTAACCTTACATGGCTGCTATTGGAATAATCTCCAGTTCCTCCTAAAAACATGTCTGTGGATCCTTTGCTTCCTTCTTGCCCCTCAAGGACTAACAATTGCTTCATAATACATTGTCATATAATAACCTTCTACTTCAAGCCCCTCACCCTGTCTCATCTGTGCCATCCTACGGAATGGTTTCATTCTTTCAGCTTAAATGTGTTTGAATTTGTGCAGCACATACTGACATAGCTCACTGTAGTTGTACAGGAACCAGATGGCTCATAGCAAAGGCCCAAGTACCCCGTAATCCCACAGCAACGGCCACCAAACTCTTTCAAAGCCTTCTGCAAGATGGCAGAAACAGGTAGACCTGATGGTCAAATCCAGTGACCGACCAATCAGTCAGAGTAAACTTACTTAGCGAGGCTGAGCAGTGAGGTACTGCAGTAGTAGAAGTACCACCACCCCCACCACCCCACCCCTGTCAAAATGCAACCGTTATCCCAGTGCGCCTCTCGGCACGAGACACTGATCAGCCAAGACAGCCCAACAAGGTCCTGAGCCCACAACATCTCAGCTGCACCTACAACACAGACAGTATGTGATTAATGATTGTGCAGAGCGTACTGCCTCTGAGTTTCTGTGTCCTGTATTCAACACACACACACACAAACACTTGTATACTTTTAAGGACCCTCACATTATAATGCTCGGCCCTTACCCTTACCTTAACCATTACAACGAAAAGCCTAACCCTGACCTTCACCTTAACATCTAGTCTCAAGAAGCTTTTAAAATTGGGAGGATTGGCTAATAAGTCCTTAAATTTCAAATCTATCCTCACTGTGTTAGTGAAAAAGTTAAGAAAAGTTCATACACACACACACACCCACACACACACAGTTGAGTAGGATAGGCAACAGCAGCTGCAGTCTGGGGTCTAACAGGGTAAATCTGCCAAAGAGGATTTTCTGCTCTGTAATCTTTTCCTCACTGACTCACACCGCTGCTGTAATCCCCCCCCCCACATCTCCACCTGTCTCCCTCCCTCCCTCTGTCTCTCTCACACACACACACACACACACACACAGACCCTATCTCACCTTTTCCCTGTCTGACGCAGTAGACTGGGATTTCATGAACATTCACCTGAGCTGCCTGGGTTGTTTAAGGACTCCGTGGACGACGGTGGTTTAACAGAGACGTGTATTTGTATAAATGAGAGGATTTGATGGGAATGTAATTTGCATCCTTTGTGACTTGACTTTTAATGGCTGCAGAATTTGCAAATCTCTTTTCTGACAGCAGAATATTTCACTTTGACTGTTTTTAGTTATGTTTTCAAACTATAGTAGCCGTTGCTTTGCTTGTCGCAAGCTGGAATTGGGATACAGGTGTGTGGTGATACTAGCTTTTCTAAGGTAACTGTACAGGGAGGGCTTCCCTGCTGCTGAATCAGTTTAAACAGTATGCAAACACATTGTTCCATGGTGCACAGTGTGCAGAGGGCCTTCAGTTGTCTCCACCATGCTGTGTGAGTCCAAGTTGAAGCATTATTTGTGTGACACCAATGGTCGTGATCCTTGCTTTTACTTTTGTTGCCTTACAAAGTGCTGAATATCTGTTTCCTTCTGTTCAGACTTTCCTACAGCAAAAATGGAGTCATCCGGATGGATGGTTTCTCCACTCCAGACCAGTTTGATGATGAAGCCCTGGCCCTGTGGGACCCTGGGGTTATGGAGGAGAGCCACCTGGACCAAAGCACTGCTAAATACATCCTCAGCTTCATAGGAGACAAGTTCTGTCAGATGGTAATGACTGAGAATACTGCAGCCTCCTGGGTCAAGAAGGATGGTAAGATGTCCTGAAAAATAACTGACATTTTGATCAAATAAAACATAACTGTTTTTAAGTTGAACCCATTTTGTGTATTTCAGCCAAGCTGGCATGGAAGCGAGCGGTGAGGGGGGTGAGGGAGATGTGTGATGCTTGTGAGGCAACACTCTTCAACATCCACTGGGTCTGTCAGAAATGTGGTTTTGTTGTCTGCTTGGACTGCTACAAGGCCAAGGAGAGAAGGAGCTCGAAAGGTCAGTTGTGTGGATGTTCTGTTTTGTGCTTCCTGACCGACAGAGGTGGTGCTTTAAGAGTAACTGTACCGACGAAGTCACATTTGACCCCTGATGACCCTGGACACTTTATTCAGGTGTCATCACTTCCTTTTAATCTTGTCACTTGCAGGTGTTTGACTACTGTGGTAGCGCTAGCATTAATGCTAGACGGTCATCTTTCGAACTTGGCCAAATACCAAAGTGTCAGTGATATATTGTCGATAACTTTAAGTGAGTCACTGGTCACCCTGTGACTGCTTCGGTCAGCCGGTGCAAAAATTAACTCATTGCAAATGCACTCAGAGTGAAAGTTACTTAGTTACTTTTTGGGGGGTCATGGGCGGTTGTTATATCATCCCCATCAGTCTCCGTTGTCCCTTTGCTGTTTGGGTGTGTGTGTGACTGACTGTCGTTCATCTTCTGGCACTGCAGTCAGTCAGCCAGAGCCAATCAGATGGTCAGTTACTGGCGTGCAGACGAAACACCAGTTCATAGAAAACCTGAAGAAACCTCTTGTTTTTGACTTTGTAATGGAAGATATTTAAACTTACAAAACCGACACTTGCTCCTGACTGCTCGCGGCGCTTGTGTATGAAAAGGAATGCACATAAATACTGCTTGTCTTTATTAGAAATATTCATATAAATATAAACTATTTTGATTGATATTGTGCTTTGTTATGTTCACAGTACGCAGATGCCTTTAAAACACAAAACTTAAACATGACAAAATGTTAGAAATATGACACATTTATCTAAACTGGCAATTAGCAGATTTAAACTTCAGGTCAGGTTTATCAAAAATGTGAGTGGGTTATTTAAATGTGTTTTCCACATTTTCAATAAAATGGGGATGTATGCTCATTGCTAACTAGCGGGAGCGTGCTGTCATTTTAGGATTGGTTGGCATTCATTAACATACTCACAGATCTACAATCAAACCCAAGTTTCCTGAAGCGTTCATGACTCCAGTGTTGGTTTTTCGTATCGAGGTTTGAAATGTGCAGATCGACTCACAG
>JAQFJA010000014.1:22000284-22011346 GCA_029874485.1 Naso brachycentron
TTTCTAGGGATGTAATCAAGAATGTTATCTAACACAACATAGTGCTGCACTGGTCAGCTACCAGGCAGTACAAACTATGACCTTTCTATTACGAGACAGTGTGCTTTCTCGTTAGCCACCTTGTCCCATTACAGAAAAACAAAGTAAAAGTTTGAATAAGAAGTGAAACCTAAAGTCTTAAAGTCTTACGTATTCTTGAAGTGATGTCTTCAAGAATTTACTGCAGGGAAGTCACATTATATTTAGCATTTCTGAATTTTCTCTGGATGACTAACAATCGTCACCTGGTTGGCTTTGTTATGGCTTAAGGTGCAAATGGGGTTTGTAAATCCTGGAGAAAATGTTTTAAACACTGATTCCTGCCAATTGTAAGGTAATAAGTATGTCTCTCACATCAGTAGCTTTCGACACGGTCACTTCAAAATTGATTTGCCGAGATGCTAATTATGTTATACCCTACCCCATCAATCTGACTACGATAAATTTGGCACCCTGTAGTCACCACCAGGGAAGGCAGAAAATGTGATATAAGACCTTAAGAAACCTTCTATGGAACGCCTCCAGTACAAAAGGAATTTTTTACGCCTTAGTGGATGTATAACTGTTTCACGTGGCAAATGACAAACTGAAACAACCCAGACAGCACACATACCTCTTGCCAACATCGGCCTTCTACTCACAAGCGTTGGCCACATAGGCAGATATTTTAAGACATAGCGCTCTATTGTCCCAGGTCATCAAATGTCTCAGCTAGGTGGGCTTTGTCAATGTTAACCAGAAGCTCAACTTCTCTTGTTGAATGGTTTGATGAAGATAAAATTTTCAAAATCAAGACAACATAATGACAATTGCGTCCATGGCACGTTTTTAATCTTTCTAGAAACACCTTTCATAAAGGTCAGTTTCTACCTTGATGCTCACTAGTGCCATGGCTCAGTTGGTTTAAGCACTTGTCAAGTAAGCAGGAGATCCTGGGTACAAATCCTAGCGGTACCTTTTTAATTTCTTCTTCTCTACGTTACCTTCTGTGAAAATTTTCAAACATCATCTGGTGGGAATTTTTGATTAAACACAACATATTGGCAGCATAATGCCAATTAGCAAATGCACCGCATGCTACATCTTGACAGTCTAACTGTATATATCAGGCTGACATCCGCAGGATGTATGTGTGATTTCTGGGAAGTGATGACTTGGAGCATGTCTTCTCATGCTGTCACTATAGTCAAGGCTAAACACATGGGCCCGACCAATTTAGGATTTCTGAGGCCCATGCTGGTACCGATATTAGGAAGCAAGGAAATTCCAATATATGAGATATCAGCAGGTATTACGAACATATAATACTTTTTGAATGTGGTTATCAAATACTTTTGAAAAATAGATGTAACAGAGGCATTTTAACAAACTTAAGAGGGTTCACGCGCTAAACCAGTTTTTCAGATGAAGACTGGCACTCACAGAACAGGACCACAAAACCTCAAAAAGAGAGAACGACTGGAGCTCAACAGATCATCTTAAAATTTTTTTACTTAGGTGCTAGCATTCACTAACATTTCGACACACATGGTCTTCTTCAGAGTGATTACAGCATTGTAAACAATCAGTCTGTTTTATCTCTATCCCTTGTTGGAAGCTTGCAGCTCATAGGCTAAAGAAAGAATAGGGAGCAACAGGTTAGAGTCTGCAGGCTGGGTCATCAATTCACACAACTGACACAACTAACCAATGAACATTTTACCACTTTCATAGACCAACAAAGATGAACAGATATATAAAGCCATAAGTGCAACATTGACAAATGTATCTTACATTCATATAAAAATAAGTGGGCTATTAAATCAAAAAATGTATTCACTGACTAAACATATAACATCAGATAGATACACAGATAAAAACACTGGAATCATTAGTCATAAAAGCAGATTGACCTTAGTATGTTAAAAAAAAAAAAAAAAAACGTTAGAATTATCAGACAATTGCAAAAAGATAGAACAAATTATCCAAAAAATAAAATAAAAAACTGTCATGGACAATGAGTGACCTTAGAGAAAGCAAGACAGATTAAGTTCCTCATTCAAACCAAAAGATTCCACTGTGCTTAATTCATGAATCTAGAAGCTTTCTCTTTTAACTAATTTGTTTGCTATAACACCATCTCTGGATTTTTTCAATGCCCCAAAACCTCAATGAAGCCGGAGAACCATGATAAACTTTCACATAATGGCTTGCAATCGCATAATCCATGTTCTTATTCCGTATCGCTGCTTTATGTTCTGCTATTCAGACCTTCAAAGCTCGTTTGTCTGTCCAACATAAACCAAACCACATGGACGTTTTAATATGTACACAACATGAGTTGAACTGCAGTTTAGGAAGGAATTAATGCTATATTTCTTGCCTGTACGGTGATGCAACAAGTGTTTAGAGTCACTGGAATTGGAACAATGAGCACAATGTCCACATCTGTAGGATTCCAACGAGGGAAAGGGTTACAGCAGACTGATTGTTTCCAATGCTGTAATCACTCAAGTTTGTTAAGCTGTATGATTTCCTGCCTCTATTACATATACACAGTATTGGTCAAGACCACAGTTTGTACTGGTAATAATGTGTAATGTGATATTGTGTTACAAAAGGTATCAAAAACATAACTTTATGGAAGATAATAAACAGATCAACGCATTTGGAAACATTCTTAGTGGGATTTAAATTCTGAATGATGACTGGACCTAAAGTGATGAGGTGGATTCTTTTAGAACAAATTCTAGATGTCTCTCTGAAATATCTACTCTACCAGACCAGAAAATAGAAACCCATAATTAATTTTATTTATTTATTTATTTTTTACAATTTCTTAACCATCAATCAAGCTGGGAGATGCCACTATATTTTGAGGATTGGCAGTAAATGTGGTTTGCATTCCAAACCTTTCTGCTACCACCTCTTCTAGGCTGTAGATATCTTTACAAAAATTTCTCTTACCATCAGTTTCTCTGCATCGGCACGGACTTTGAGGAGCTCTGTGATTGCGTCTACAAAGCCTTGGTGGTGGAAATTACACATCTTCTCAATCTCACGGTCATGATTCCTTATCCGGGCATCCAGCTTCTCCATGAAGCGCTTATGAGCGTTAGGCTGGTCATCATAAATAGACCTGAGAGAGACAAATAAATGAGGAAACAGGGCATTGCAGAAACAGTAGAAGAGGGGGAAAGAAGGCACAAGGACAAGGGGTGTCGACAATAACTCCAGTCATCTTTTCTTCAACTGCCTCTCCTTTGCTTCACTGAGTGTATGAAGGGGCCAAGCCCCCCCTTTGGGGAAACACAGAGAGCAGAGAAGAGAAACAAGCCATGACCATAAATGACTGCTAAATGCAGTAAAGATGAGTGTATGTAAATCACATTAGTAACATAAATCAAGTATTCCATTTCTTTCACCTCTTTTTGTCATCCCACATTTTTAAATGTTGATACTGCCAGTGATTAAAACACAGCTGTTATTGTTCATCTGTTATGTTGATAAACAACTTAAGAGAGGCTGAAACAGAGTAGATATGTTTTTTATGTGTTTTTCTGCAGACAGACATGTCTACAAGAACCACCTGGAAACTCTTTTGTGGACACCAATCACTTTCACACAAAAATAGTATTTAGTATTTTGGTGTTTCAGACTGGAAATGTCCTTCAATGAGTATACATGTGATAAAGATCTCTGCATGGGTTTAAGAATTACAAGGGTTTCAATGCTGTGTCACACTGAGATAAACAACACCTGAGTATGTGTTGAGACTGAACAACAGCATTGTAAAAACGCTGAGAATAACTTGACTGTGACAGAGAGGAGGCCTACGTGGCCAGTTGTTTGCACATTGTTGTAAAGAAACAGCACTGGTATTAAATACACACACACACACACACACACACACACACACACACACACACACACACACACACACACACACTTCTTCTGGCCTGGCTCCAGCAGGCACAGATGGCTGTGTATATATGCGTGTGTGTGTGAGACAGAGAGAGAGATAGTAAAAGGACAGAGCATAATATATGACTGTAACAACTATGAGCCACCATGTGTTTGTGAATCATATGTACACAGCCTGTGAGTTAGCAAGGACACAATTTTTCTTCAGAGTTGCTACGTGTGTATCTATCGTGGTATTCAGGTCAAAAACGGAACATTTTTATTCAGAAATGGTTTAAAAGTAAGCTTTGTTTAGCATCTTTAAAAAGAAGGTGATAGATAAGTCTTAACTTTAATTTCCATTTTAAGTACTGAAGTACCTGTTCCACCCAAAGATTCTGAAATTTACAAAACAGGTTGAAGGAGGAAAACAGCCCTAAGTGATTCCTGTTTAGCAAATATTTTGTGCAGTAATCAGAGCATTTGAAAACTGCAGGAAACCACACTGAAAGAAGTACTAGAGATGTAACTTCAGTTCGTTGGTTTGTATTTTCTTTATTCTATCAATACTAAATATTCTGCGGTGAAGGAAAAACTTTCTTTCAAGGAAAACTAGACAAATGGTCACAATGTGTAGTAGTTTTCTTACCTTATGTTTACTTTATAATTTAAAGATACTATATGTAACATTTTATCATCAATTACAGAACAATTGCCAATTAAGGTGCAATGGCTCTTCAAGTGTGGCAAAAAAAACTCTGAATAAGGCAGTGTTGATGATCTACGGTATGAGAATATTTAAATGCTGTTCAGTCAACAATCATTACACTCCTTGGAATTGTACAGTAACTGGTGATAAAGCATTGCATTTGCTTCTAGCACCTTTAATTTCAACACTAGATGGTTACAACAGTCAAAGCATGACAATGGTCAGCTTTTCAGTTTGATAAGCTTCTCATGTGTCCTGGGTAAGGAAATAATCAATGAGGATCCCACATTACCAAAATCTATGAGCCCCTAGCCTTCGCTAAAAATCACTTTTTATTTCAGCTGGAGTAACAGCTCCATCTTGTGACACTGTAGTGAAATGCCACCTTGATACATTTTTCATTGATAATATACAGCACAGTTTAGTGAAGAATAGGGTTATACTGTGATTTCTTAACATCATTTATTTATGGATGACCTAAAATGTCCTTCAACCGAACCAGAACCAGAGATTCTAGTGGATCCAAAAAGAAGGACCGCGTGCATACGGCTGACTACACTATCTCAGAACATGGCACCTCAGGCAAGAGTGGTGGTGGTTGAGTCTGTCCTAGACAGGGCTTGTCTTATTCTCAGAGTGCACTCTGGATGCCTTTTCATATTTATACGAATTGTCCTTTTGATGCGTAACATTAGTCTAAATTGACCTCGCAGAGTTTTTATTAACTGTATTCTTTCAATAAATCAATTTCATCATTCAGTGTTCCAGGTTTTCCCCAATTAACTTGTTTTTCATCATTGCAAACACTTATTTTCGTTCTCCCTTTCTTACTTTTTGAATGAAAATATTTTTTGTGTCACTACCCCTCTAATGTGCAACTTGGGTCTAAAAAGACCTGTATTCACTTCATATGTAATTTCAAGCATGGTTATTATATATTTTTTGAAACTATTTATTTCATCATATAATGTTCCAGGTTTTCCTTGTGCAAACTTTAAAACTTTTTTCCCATTGTAAGACAATAAACATGAGAATAATGATTTGTTTGATTTGTTGACATTTAATGAACATTACATGATGAAACTAACAGTATTAAAAAATATATAGCAAAGAGACCATCAACCATGCATGAAATTACACAGGAAATGAATACAGGTCTTTTTAAATCCGTGTTGCTTACGAGAAGGTGTCAGAATCAGTGGGTTAACACACCTGAGAGTAAAACCCAAAGGGAGATGAGAGCACCCCATTAATAAAATGTAAAACAGTTCCTGTCACCATGATAACAGCAACCAACATGGCAACATTAGATTAGATTGTTGTCATGTACCTCTTGAGAAAGAGACAAAAGAGGAGGCGTGGGGGTGGGGAAAAAATGGATATAGCGTAATATCACGATATTTTGCATGATGACTGTAGCAACGACATTCACAGACACCAACATGGTGGGAAAATTAGCATCCGCCACCGGCCAAATGCAGGTAAGTTTATAAAGGGGCGGGTAAAATCTGATCGACCCACAAGCCACAGTAGCAGGTTAGCAATTTGGACAGGAGATGGTGAGACAGAGAGCATTCAGCTAAGTTCTACACCTGACTTGTTGGGGGGGAGCAATGCACCTATCCTGATGATAGTCTGCCACAAATGCCATTATCAGTAGAAAAAGGAGTAGAAGAAGAAAGCTAGAGAGCCCGTGAGCATGAACTGAGCAGCAATACAACATTACATTGTTGTCTCTCTCTCTTTTAAGTCCAGTTTGAACTGAGGCCAAACAGTCACAGGGAAAGTTGCAGCGGAGTAAGTAAGCTCACATCGATATCACCTGTCCCTAAGAAGCAGTGTAGCGCACCAATCAAGACAGAGAGGACAGAGAGCATCACTGATTGGGCAAATAGAACGGGAGGGACAGAATTTTTTTTTATGAATCCTGAATACAGAGGCATGATGGGAAAACACAGAGATCTCGCCACACTCTCAGACCACGTCACTTTCTTACAGCTGTCTGCGGGTATTATGACTTTTTTTCCAAATAAAAACACCAAAAAGTTATTTATGTTGACCCCAAAAGAAGCGGTCGCATTAACCGAATATTTTTGTCATTGACTGAATTTTTTTTAATAATGACGGGAAAATCTGAAGGCCCTCCGTCATTTTGACAGATTACACTGAGGGTGATAAACCATAAATTTAAGTAATTCACACCCTTGTCCAGTTGGTGGCGAGTGTGCATATTAATTAGCTATTATCTAGTCTTGTCTCCTCTTTGGAGTCACGTGCATGACCTCGTTGTCTAGCTGGCTTAAGCCATCGCTACATATGATAGCAAAATGTCACGGCAGCTGAGTGTCCGAGGTTTCTTTAAAAAGCCCAACAACTGTGATGGCGTTGATAAAAGAGGTGAAAAAAGAGGGACTGATGCGGTGGAGGATGAAGGACAAGCAACAACTGATAACGTTTATCAGCCAGCGGCAGCTAATGATACAGGGCAGGCAAGTGGCAGCAAGGAGGTTAAGCAGGAGTACCGGGGTCAGTGGGAGCGGGAGTTCACGTGGCTGAGGAAGGAAGATGGCAAAATGTTCTGCGACATCTGTAGAAAAGCTAACATGAGTAACGGATTTGTTCGAGGCTGCACGACGATGCAGAAATCGGCCCTGAATGACAACAAAAGCAGCCAAAGCCACATCAAAGCTTCAAGGGTGGTCAATCAGCATGTGGCAACGGTGAAGCATGTCAAGAAATCGCAGGTTGCCTGTAATGAGGCATTAAAAACACAACTTAAGGTTGTGTTGTATATGGCAAATACAAACACTCAGAGCCACCTATATCCTAACCTAATAACCCTCTTACAGTCTGCTGGGTGTCCAAACCTGAACAGTGCACACACGTATACCCACCATGACACAGTCAGTCAGATGGAGGAGGCGATAGCAGTGACCATAAACACCACCATCAATGACCGCATTGCAAACAGTAGATACGTCGGGGTAATAGTAGATGAAACTACTAATATCACGGTTGAGAAAATGCTGATCACACATCTGACACTTCAGCAGAAAGGGGAGCCTGAAATCGTGTTCATTGGCAATTATGCAATACCCTCTGGCACTGCAGAATGCATCACAGCAAAAATAAAAGATGTGCTATCGGGTCGTGGTGTAGCTATGGCTCGGGTCGTTGGGCTGGGAAGTGATGGAGCGAGTGTGATGGTGGGTCAAAAGGCCGGAGTTGCACAACAGATGCGCCAGAATGACTGTCCCTACCTCATAAACATTCACTGTGGTGCGCACAGAATGGCACTGGCTGCCCGCGATGCCTCAAAGGCTGTGCGTGAAATAAGTGCATATGTCACCACTATTAATAACATCTACACCTACTACAAGAATTCCCCCATTCGAACACACAGACTAAATGAACTCCAAAATGAAATGGAGGAACACGACCTGCTGAGCCTAAAACAACCATCGGCTACATGCTGGCTGTCTCTGGAGAGGGCAGTTAAGGGCATACGTGCCAAATGGGTTGCTCTGGTGTTGGAGTTGGAGGAGGAGGAAGCTGCGAGAGACTGTCCGGTAGCTAAGGGTATTAGAAAGCACCTCCAAAAGTACATGTTCCCTGCCTTGACTCACCTGCTGACTGACGTCTTAGCTGTGGTGAACCACATGAACCTCACGTTCCAAAACGAAGATGTTAACATCTCCTCCATCCAACCTGTCATGAACATGACCCTAGCTAGCCTAGAGGACTTGATGAAACGGCCAGGTGAGGCGGAGAAGAAATTCAATGAGGCTTTACAAGACGGCAGATTCTGTGGCATCACACTCACGCAGGCAGATGCGCAGACCTTTTCAATTTTGCGCACCGAGTACATCGCGGAGGTTACCAAATTTATCAAAAAAAGATTCCCTTCAGAGCATCTGGGAATCATCGCTGACCTCGACACTGTACTCTACGCTTCTCGCTATCCGAGTGCTGACAGCGCGTTGAAGAGATACGGACTGAATGCTTTGGAGCGCGTCTGTGACCACTACGGGTCACAGAGGGGTGCAGCTGCACCACTGGTGCAGAAAGAGCGCATGCTGCAGGATTTCCTCCCAGTGAAGCGAGTGCTAGCAGGATCGGGAAATCCCATTTTCAGAGAGTCTTGCCAACTTCTGATCACTTCCCTGGGAGAAATGTTCCCCGACTTCAAAACTTTGCTGAAGTGGCGCAGCAGAGCGCAGGTTCAGCCTTCAGAACAAAATTAAAACAGCCATGAGAAGTCGTCTGTCCGAGGCAAAGACGCAAAATCTATTGACAATTGCCTCTGCAGCAGTCTCCCTTGATGCCTTTGATTACGCACAAGCGAGCTCCCAGTTTAAGTCCATGCGGACCAGAAGGAAGGTTTGAGCTCAGGCTAAGCTACAGCAGGTCAATTTAGTTTAAGTCACTTAAATCCTTGTAAGTGGTTTGTTCATATTTTAATTGCAATTGTCTTACATTGTAAAATTGCATTGTTCATATTTGCCTGTTGAGGCGCAATGGCCACAATGTTTTTAGCGGCCCTCGCTGTCACTGCGGGAAAAATGTGGTGTTGACATGAGAAGTGACCGAACATCAGTGTCTCTGTTCATCTTTTCTCTCAATAAATAAATAAATGCATAATATAAGCTTGTTCTGTGAATTAATTATTAAAAATGAAAATGAATCAATGAAAACACAAGCTATTAAATATGTCTTATCATTATCATATATATTATCATTAAAAAATTAAAAATAAAATGACGAGTAATAATAGATGATGACGGAATTTTTACGACCCTGTCCGTCAAAATGACGGACAACGAGAAAGTCTAATGCAACCACTGCCCAAAAGTAACAACTGCAGTTTTTACAGTCTGAGACACTAACAGAGGAGCCGATGTCCAGGCAAATGGCATGACTACAAATTTTTTAAAAGTAACCTACACCATCTAAAGCTGGGGATTAACTACACAACTTTGGACAGGATTTTCTATAGCTTCATAATCATAACGACTCCATCCTAGTCGACACCAGTCAGCACGAGTTGCGGCCAGTTGGCGTGGCAAGTTGGCACAGAAATCTGTAAGTGGATGAGGGGTACAGACTCCTACCGACTAGGGCCCGACCAACATGGGATTTTTTGGGCCGATGCTGGTACCAATTGGGAGTAAGAAAATATATCGGCTGACATAATATCCACTGAATGTGGTTATCAAGTACTTGTGACAAAGACATGTAGTGGAGGCTGGATATCGTACATCTTAACAAACTCTATTCCAAACTTCAGCACACTCAAGAGTAACACTTCATTTTTTTAGTTATTAAATAAGGAGCCACAAACTATATCGTGACATTATTTTAAATCACTAATCCAAGCATTTTTTCCAGCCTTAAAAACAGTTTTAATATGAGGGCATATTGGTGAACCATATGCCTTTACCAACTTACCTGCAACAGCCCAATATCAGCTGATAATATCGGCCAGCCGATATATCTGTCTGGTCCTACTTTCAACATGAGCAGCAGTGTATCAAACATGTTTTTAAGAGTCGACTCTGGACGCAGTCATGTAGTGTACACTGCTCACCGACCCAATGGTGAATAAGTACCGTCAGTAGCCCATGAACACAAGGGAGGTGGGATGATGGGCAGGTTACAGTAACCAAAAGGTTTG
Source organism: Naso brachycentron (assembly GCA_029874485.1). NCBI lineage: Eukaryota > Metazoa > Chordata > Actinopteri > Acanthuriformes > Acanthuridae > Naso > Naso brachycentron. The sequence continues at coordinate 22,010,589 of JAQFJA010000014.1, forward strand.
TGGGTCACTCACCTCCATCTCCCTCTGCAGTCCATAGAGTCCATGCTCCCCATGCGTACCCCTACACTAAGGTTACATCACCCAAATGCTTTTCGTCCTCTTTTTTTTTTTCAGAGCAGACGGTGGCATATGTAATGTTTGTTTGCTCTTTATCTTATTTCGCTCTTGGCATTTACGGCAGTTGGCAAACAACTTTTATATGCATTACTTGCATCGTTTGCAGTGTGGGTTTGTTTCCTCTTGCAGGTGTTTTAATGAGTTTGGTGCGTTCAGTTAGAGTGGCATGTCATGTACTCTGTGAAGACTTTGATTTGGTCTGAACCATGAAACAGTAGCATGCACAGACCAGACTCCACTGGGGTCTGTGCAGACTGAAATGATGTATAAAGGACCTACACATATGTCCGCGTAGGTATGTCCGCTGAAGTTTTGTGACCACGCGTATCTAGCGTACGTGTCCCTCCAGGAGTTTTTCATTTTAAAATAGCCTGGGGGCAGAGCAGCTCTTTCCTCTTCATCCATAGACGACGCCATGTTGTATACAACTTCTGACGGTGCCCAATGTAGGTCTTGGGTGTGCACTGGTGCACTATGAAAAGGCAAATGACTGTGGACTGTCAGCTTCTGTTACGTCTGCACAGCCTTTGCATCTTGTAGTTATCGACTATAAAACAGGCTCTATCCCTCATCTGGTGCAATCATGAAATGTGTGATCCCCAGTTTTGTCAGTCATCATAAAAGAAGCTGCAGAAGCCAGT
>JAQFJA010000014.1:22067208-22082871 GCA_029874485.1 Naso brachycentron
CTCTACTCTCCTCTCCTCTCCTCTCCTCTCCTCTCCTCTCCTCTCCCCTCCTCCCCTCACCTCTCCCCTCCTCTCCTCTCCTCTCCTCCCCTCTCCTCACCTGTCTCTCGCTGAGCTGCAGCATCTTGGCCAGTCGCTTCCTCTCCGGAGGTGAGAGGTATTTCTGCGTCTCAAACTTCTTCTCCAGCTCGATCGTCTGGTCGTTAGAGAAGCGGACCTGGCCGCCCTTTCTTTTGTGCAAAGGCCGCTGGATGAAGGGCGTCCACAGCAGAGGTTTCCCTTTAGACGAAGAAGAAAAAGGGCCGAAAGTTGATTTCAGTTCCACATCTAACATCATAGTATTTGATAAGATACGAGCTGGTCCGGTAAGTTCGAACGGGCTCGTGTAGGCCGCAGAGTCTACTGACATAAAAGTACAAAATTGATAGAAGTGGAAAACTATTCCAGAAAATAAAAAACAGATTAAATATAATTAATAGGATCAATATGAAGTGCGCAGTGCTATAGGCCGCAACAGAGAAGCTAATAAAACATGATTATTGCTCTGCGTGTTACTTCCACACACTATGGTAAAGATGAATCTGAAAGGCCGGACAGAGCGGCGGTGTAATCAGGGTTTCTGTGTGTTTTTTTGTCTTGTCTGGTTTCCTCTCCAGTTAATAGCCTGAGCCGAACAATAGCAGAGGCTGCGGCCGCCGCGCTGGCCGCCTGCTGCACGCTTCTTTTGAGGAAGGTCGTGACAGAGTGAAAACTATGGCCAAATATCCGCTTCATGTGCTTCCTGCTCTGTGGTGTGATTATAGGCGATGGCATCCACCAACAGACACTCATGTCCTCTGCTCGAGGTGACACAATATCAATCTGTTGTGCTGTCAGAGAGCTTCTTCTCTCGCTGCGCTTTTCCAAAGGAAGTGAGCCAACCCGCTCCCCCGAGACCTCGGCCTATTCTCTGAACACAGATGGGACGAGAGCAAAAGTTTGCGCACAATAAACCTTCATTTCATAACCGGATCAGCCGCATTAACATTTTAAAAGAATAATTGGGGCAACATTTCTGATTTATAGAAAGTCGGTGTTGTCTTTAGCAGAGCAGCTCTTTGCGTTTCTGTAGTTCTCCTCCTAACTTTCACTAACGGGCAGATTTGATGTTTTTGAGGCTGTTTACTACAAAACTAAAGGCGAAAGGAAGCCTTCAAATCCACGGACCGAGTCGCGAGATCAACAAATGATCGACACCGTGAGTGTAGCTCACAGGTCGGCTGTTCAGTCTCACACGTCCCGTTTGAAATGAATTCTTGTCCTCACCAAATTTGTTATTCATGAGTAATTAGTTGAGACATGCAGGCCAAAAAAGGAAATAGCTTAAACTAGAATTAAATGCAAACCAGGCTGCTTATAAAGATTTGAATGTGATCAACCGGAGCACACAGTAAAAGGCCTGTGGGCCTTCACCAGCGGGAGAGTTTAACCACGGAGTTTAATTTACGGCCCGTGTTTGTTGATCATTGGGCTCTTTAATAAACAGATCAACATGCGGGCTTGTTTTGTTTTTATTTTAGGCCTTCATTTCTGTTCGAGGCCTGCTCCTTTAAACTTTTCCAAATGACTCTTTTTCTGCTGAGATCCCATCAGGCTTGATGTGCTGCTCTGTTTGCTTTATTTTCTTCTCGCCGCCAACCATAAAGAAAGTCAGCCACATCCTCACCGAGCAGCCAGAGGAAGTGTAACAATATGTGAAAAACGGATCCCGGGCTATCAGAGGCCGAGTGTTTCCTGAATATGTCTGTATTGAGGATGTCGATAAAATAATCAGCAGCGTGCAGCGAGCTCCCGAGGAAGCGGCTGGCCGGGGTGAGCCAGGAAAACATTTAGCAGCTTCTGAAACCAGATTTACTCCTATCGACAGGCCCACGGCTTCCGCTATGAACGGAAAAGGTCCCGGTGTGTTCAGCGCAGCACACAATCACACGGCCCGCTTGTTTCACTATGCTTGTGAGGACCATCACTCAGCTTCTACCCCAACAACAGGCCAGCACGATGGACTCATATCCTCTAACACTGCTTATTTAAAGCCGGACTGTGTTCACAGAAACGACATGATGGGCGCATCACTGCACCAAACTAAAACATTCATGTGTGCTGCTGAGATACTTGGTGGGCTCTCTGAAAACTGGAGGATGAGGAGGAATTGGAATAAGATGTGTGTGCAGCCAGATTTAACCAAACTGAAGAAAGCCATCGAAAAAAACCAGAAGGAACCAGAGAAGAGGCCAACATGTGCGTTTGGATGTGCGCACGTCTTCTTGCGGGGGGCATCTGGCGCACACACGACACAATAACATAACAAATGATTTAGAGCCCTGCTATGTTTTAGTCACCGGGTGACTTGCTCCTCTGATGTTTCAGAACAATGGGAGTCAGGAAGAAGAGTCAAGGTTGCCATGCTCCCCCTCCACCCCCTGTCACCCCACCGCCACTCACAGACTTAATGAATAATCCTGCCGTGGCCCAAAACACGTCTGTCACCATGGATCAGTGCGGCTCATGTATGCGCGCTCGGGCCTCATGTACAAATGTTCTTTAAGACTAAAAACACTGACATTTAGCCTGTAATCTGTTGTAGATCTGTGTAGGCGACATGTAGGCTGACTGCAGACTGTCTTGAATTCGACATGCATGCATGACCAAGCGTGATATACTTATGCAAAAACGGTTTCGTTGGCAGTGAAACGAAGCTTGTAATGACAGTAAAAGAGATCTATGGCCACATCATCAAAACAAGTAGAATTTCTTTGGTGCCAAATGAGCTTTTTTCATTTCGCTTTACTAAACCATCCGATGAACCAGGCAGGAGAAACATACGAGAAGCAAATGTGACGTTTTCATGAAGCCGAACTCTTGAAGCACCAGAGAGAATAAAAATGTCATTGTACGTTTATATTTAAATATGATTACACAGCGTCGCTTTATCAGCCTTCGCTCACTTACACACACTTGGCCAACTCACCCAGAGGGTCGTGTCTCAGCAGCGCCTGTGCGTACTCCCCCATCGAGCGGTGGTGCTGGTGGTGGAGCGAGTAGATGGAGCCGGCGAAAGTCCCGGCAGAGGCGTACGTGGCCGCCGTCAGCGCCGCCGCGGCGTGGTGAGACAGTGCCGGGTGGATCGGTGTGGGCTCATAAATCGGCGTTCGATACGGTGATATGAGACTTGTAAACGAGGAGTTGGGCGACGGGAGAGTCGGTGTGGGGATGATCGGAGTGGAGCAGGAAGAGGAGGAAGAAGAAGAGGAGGGAGAAGAGGTTGTGGTGGTGGCAGTCCTCCCCAGAATGTCCTCAATGTAGAAAGGAGTTAGGTGAGCCGGCTGGATGGGTGTCGGTGCGTACAGCGGGACGCTCATGGTGTCTTTGCGGTCGCAGCGCGCCGGAACGGAGTTAACGGAGGGCTGCGTCCCTCCCCTCTCTCCCTACAGTCTACCTCCTGTCGACAGTAAGTCAGAAAAACTCCTTCACATAGCAGGTTTCTGCCGTATGTCTACTGCCTCAGCGCAAATTGGTGTCTCCCCGAAACACGTAGAGTCTCACAGAGCTGTGCAGGAGACCGTTAGAGTGTTTTGGTGTCCATCAGTTTGCGGTGGTGGACTCGCTGGTACTTGATCCAACTGTTGGGGCTGTTATCTGGCTGCAGGCGTAGGAGGGAGGAGATAAGTGGCCGGCAGACTTCCTGCAGGTGGCCTGCCGCTATTTCTGATTGGCTCACTCGCGGCTCCAATCGAGTCACTCGGCAGATCAGATGACAGCAGAGAAGAGATAATTGTATTTCAGGAGAATCACTTCTCTACAGCCAATCGTTTGGTAACTAACCGAAAAATCTATGGTTTGACTGATAGAACCTAATAATACAAAGACGACACTGAGAGAAAAAACAATCAGTCTCACTCAGAATAATGAAAGAGCACATCACACTTTATTCTTTTCTCATCTGAAGACAGATTTTTTTTTTTATTATTATTAGAACTAATTTTGGAAAGCAGGAATTGTTCTAATAAATGTCAACATTAATTCAAATATGAAATTTAGCAACGTATAGGGCAGAAATAAAGTGATGAAGGAAAGATAATTATGATCCTAAAAGTTTTGGTTTAATTGTTTTTGTTTGATTAAAAGTGGGCCTGTAGCCACATACTCATACCAGTAATTGATACATTTGATCTAAATGAGTCTTCATCCATTGTGAGCCTGATGGATACAGGACTTGTAATGCGACTAAACATTTGGAGTGTGGCCTCGTGCATGTTTCCCAGCCGGGGACTGTGCAGGAGGCCTGATCAGTGGCGGAGGTGCACTCACACCATTTACTTCAGTAAAAGCAATACTGCAACGTGTAAATAATTCTATGTAAATGCTGCAGCGTAATATAGTTTGCAAAACGCACACACACACACACACGCACGGGACTGCATGTGTAATGAGAGGAGAGAAATCCAGGCCTGCGCTCAGTCCCGGGCCGGCTTTACGCACGGCGCAGTCGCGGCTCTTTGACTAATCAAACAGTGCAGTGAGTCTTATCTTGAACAATGCAGCCTACAAGTCAGCTGCAATCCACATCTCTAACGGTGCAATGAACGGCGAGTGATTAACTCATAATTTGACTGTTTGGAGTTTTCCTGTGAAATCCAGCTATCGGTGCAGTTGAGATGAGATGATAATGCCTATAAATGCAAATGACCCCCTCACGCGCGTTTCCGCAAAGTGTTAAACAATAACCGGCCACTTCTGTTTCACAGCTCAGAAAACCTGCAGCTGCACGTGCTACGGTCAGATAGATTTCTTTTTATTACCAGTTGACTTCATTAATAATATGGTAACGCGTCACGCGCAGGCGTTGGGAGGAAGCTGATAACTGCGCGCGCACCGATAGAATCCAAAGGTTCGATTTCCCGATGCAACTTTAAAGCGCGCTACGCTACCTGCCCACTTTCTAACGGCTGTAATTTAGATAAAGTGGACTCAGAGAGCAAACAGGGATGTGATCAGCCTTGAAGACATGAAAGAAAATCACCAAACGGCTAATATTTGGACTGAGACAATCATTGCAGCTCATTGATCCGGCCAGCTTCCCGCGGCGTCAGGCTCCTGTCCAAAAACGATTGATAACTCCTCAGCAGAGACGCTGCTGCTGAACCTTGGCAGCTGGCGCCATGTTTGTTACTATTGACAAAGAGTCAGGGTGAGATACAGATTTTCACGGTCTGAGACGATATTATCCTCCATTAACCAAAGTATGGAAGGAAAACGTCAGTGTCTTCAGTACAATGTAATAAACTCAGTGACACACAGTGGTTCTTCCTCATCTGAGATGATCCAATAGTTTGCTTGTAGGCAGTTTCCTTTAGTTACTGGGCCATTTTCTTTAGACTGATGGGCTAGCCTACAGAATTGGCTTGATTGACAGCTCCCTTATTCTGCTTGTTGCACCATGGTGGCCCTGAAGTGCCAATCACAATCATAAAAAGAAAAACACAACAAATTGATAAAAACACCAGAACAGAAAGAAAAAACACAACAACAAATAGATGAAACACAACAACAAATTGATAAAATACAACAACAAAAATAAAAAACACAACTGCAAAAAGAAAGAAAAAACACAAAAGCAGAAGCAGAATGCACAATGACATGAACTTACACCGGAAAGGGGAGGTTCCCTCTATGGACAGGGATTGCTGCTGACTGGACGGACACACTGCCCATCTTCAAACGCCATTTACTTTGACTCTGCCCGCTTCAGTTTCAACGCTCACAATGCCGGTCTTTCCATTGCTGCTTCTCTTTCCTGTTTGAAGACAGACAGTGCCTCTGTCCAGTCAGCAACAATTTCAGTCCATTTGTTGTTTTTTTCTTTTTGTGGTTGTGTTTTTTTATTTTTGTTGTTGTGTTTCATCTATTTGTTGTTTTGTGTTTTTTGCATGTGTTTTCATTTTGTGGTTGTGATTGGCACTTCAGGGCCACCACAAATCCCTGTACCTGAACGTTCAAAGCAACTGTTCCAACAGCACCATTGGTAATTACCATTACACCATTACTTTAAGGAAAATGTGATTACTATAGGCTACACCGCTCTCTCATTCCGTATCCTGTACTTGTGATTTTTCATGTTTTGTATGTCTGCACGCAGTGCTTGCAAGGTGAGGGGGACTGACTGACTGACTGACTGACGGGACAAGTACATAAAAGAGTTTTTAAAAAGAGAGCAAATAAAAAGTAAATAAAAAGTCCTGTGAGGGTGTGCGTTGCTTAAGAAGTACTCAATGATGACATATGCTACTATGATGAGATTATAAGTCAAGATTTTGACCCAACTTATCAAACTCTTAATTCTAGACCATGTAACAAGGTAATAACTACCAAGATACATGACATATTACGAAATACATGTCCTCCTACTTGGGATAATATATTATGTGGGAGAAGAAATATCAGACAAACTGTGAAATGACGTCATTTAACACTTTCAAATACCTCACCACCTACATTTTTCCAAAATATATCCACCCATCTGTCCAAAAGTCCCCAGTGCCACCATTCCCCGGTCTCTCTAGGGTAAATGTTCTGGTCCTTGTCAATCCCTAAACAGCTCTTGGTCCACAATATTTTAATGTTTCTCATTTCTGTGCAATATAACACTAAAACTCACCAGCTTATGGCTATTTTTGGGGTAGTCCAATGAGAAGAGAGCCTCTCTGGTTACCAAAGAAGGGCAGTTTCATTTGCCTCTTTTCTTGCCCATCAACTCAACCTGTTGAACTGGAAAGCAAAAAAGCCGCCATCTTTTAAACAACAGACTCAGGAGGTGATGCTGAAGAGAAGGTCAGATGACTTGGATCACACCAAGGGTTCAACGGAACCTGGTCACCCAGCTATTTTACAACCTTGTAATTTGAATAGCATGCAGCTGCCACATATGAATTAGTTCATTTATGGACTGGACATTCATAAGTCAACTACTATTTGTCTGTTTTTTGTTTGTTTGGTTTGGCCATTTGTGTAAATGCCAAAACAGTATGAACATGTGCATGTGCCAAATGATTGCACTTTGAAATATTAAGTTGTTAAAAACAAAATTTATTTTGACCAAACAGACCCCTGAATTTTAATTTTGTGATTTGGAAAAACGTTTGACGCTTTTGCCTTTAACAAAGTTTTGTGTATTTTATGTTTAGTATGTCAAAGATATTTCAGATAAAAGTTGAAGGTGATGAGAAATCAAACTTTCACTTGGTTTTATCACATAATTATGATACAAAACAGGGGAGGACTGGAACGAAAAATCAGCCCTGGCATTTTTGGCCCAGACCAGCTCTTTATGGCGCAATATAAATAAAATTGACTTGACTTATTACATAATCAGTTGACACCATTTTCAAGTACACCATTCTTGCAGCCCCCTTAGTCAAGCATACTACAAAGGAGAGTCATATTTCTCGATCACAGCTAATGAATAAAGCACGGAGTTGTGAACACAAGGACTAAAACTGACAGCTATACACGCATAACAGAATGAAAAGGGGGATCTTCAGAGACTGGCCCACACTGGGCATCGGCCCACCGGGACAGTGCCCCGTATGCCAGATGGCCAGTCCACCCCTGAAAATACAATTTTGAAGAACTAGGTCAAGAGTACGACACAAATTAAAAATTCTGGAATGAGTCAGATTTTTTGAGTTATAAAAAGAGGTGATATTGTTTTTCTTGTTGTAAATATTAAATTCTAACCTCTGATCTTTGATCTATTTTATTCATTTATTTTTTTTTTCCCAGGAGGGAATGGTTTAGACTACACACCTTAATCGCTTTGTGAGATTGTGGCCCCATGATCACCTTCAATATGAACTAGAGCTGTATTGTATCATTGGCCTCAATCAGGCAAACACACTCCAGTGTGTTAAAACTTAAACCACAAAGTATGAACTAATAGGCTGCTACTTCCTCTCTTTTACTTGATTGCAGATATACAGTAGGGCAGCATGGTTTGTTGTTTAACATACACTGTTTGCTTAAAGGAGAGGAAGAAAGAAAACAGAAATATGAAAAATGATTTCTGTATTTAGAAAATCTTATCTTGTGTCAGGGTACCATCAACAGGCTGTTGCAATATATATATGTAGACACTGATTTCATGCTAAAACTCATTTCTGATTTCCAAGGCTCTAAATTTTTCTTCCTTAAATGTGTCAAACAGTTACAGTGGGCTGTAAATTATTGTCATGGTCATGGTTGTTCACATATAATCTAAAATTTAGCAGAGATATCATTAGTTTCACTTGTGTATTTATTTAATTTGTGCCAAACAAATTAGACGCACAGTATACACCACTGCTACTGCAACGTCACTTTTAGATTCAGAGTACGTAAGAGTAAAATAAACTTGAAGAGAACTGTAAGAGCAAACAGTACGACAGCTTGACAAATACATCTGCAGGTTAAACGTCTGATTTTCAAATGCAGATTCCAGCTAGTGTTTTAGGCGAGATCATCTTAACGAAATTTATTTTCAGACCAGGATAACACAGCTGGCAAAAGTTTGAATATCAATATACTATTACATACATCACAATATAAATGAAAGCTATGTTTCTGCTAATTCTCTGTCCAGTGTGAAATCTTTTTCTCAAATATCTGTTTAACATAAGTTGTCTGTTTCACATTACATTTCTAAAGAACTTCAAACTGAGAAGTGTTGTCAAGCATTCTTCTGTACCACACTGCAGAGGTTCACATTTTCATAAAGTGGAAATAATTTTGGAAACAGTGACAAATGTGTAATGATGTGTAATGTCTAATGTTTCTATCACTCAGCTCTCCAGCAGAGATAACAACAGATGACGCTTCTCTGTCAGTGTGCCAGCATGAGATCTCATCATTCACAGCACCAGACCGTACACATACTGTATAAAAGGCATTAAGAATGGACCCCAACATATCCTGTCGTGTATTTGTTCAAATTATGAAGAGTTGGACAAATGTACATACAAAGACGGAGAAGGCACTGTCATTTCCATGTAAATTTACCTAAAACTTAAAAAACAGATGAGACAAAGACAGAAACCACAAGAATGTTGTCTTGAAATCACAGGTCCAGTGCAGTCACACTGGATCACGGAGTTCCACAACAGTGGTTTTGGATTTGTCTCTCAAACACAGACCTAATATCAAGGAGGACTTGACATGTTTGGACAGGATGTCCTCTGGAAATGCCAAGCAGTTCAGTCTGAATAATCCTGAAACAGACAGCAGCCGCGGCTTGTCACCTTCCCTGAGTACAGAGTGTGTTCCTCAGGTGTCAGCTTCTGGTGGTTGTGTGCAGTGCGCCCCCTGCTGGGGCTCCGAGCAGGGCTGCAGAGCACACAGGATGTGTTCCAGTGTCCACTGCTCCTCGAGTAAGGCATGCTCCTCCAGGGTGAACTGACCCTGCTTGATCCGGGTCAGCTCCTTCACATGCGCACATGATGACAGAGCTGCAGCACACATGCGCTCATTATCCTCACAGTTCAGTGTCATCAGGGTCGATTTATGATGGCTTAAGCTTTGTTCAGACTGCCAGCAAGTCCATTTTGTTACTAAAATCAGATATTTAAGACCGAGTGTCCACACTGTCATTTGCAAGTAACCAGATCGGATTTATTGCGTCAATACATCACTGCTCTGTACCGACCTATCTGCATTGGTTACTACAGTAACAATGCAGTACCTGCACTGGTGAAGCAGTTTTCAATGCGGAAGTACGACGACCCAAAAAAAATGGAGATAGATCATCTCACTATTCAGCGACGCAACAAACCAATGAACATTATGATGTTCTGAGCTGCAGTCACGGCGGGCTTCACTGTGCAACGAGAGGTTTGGCCGTCCACAAACCAGTGACTGGTGGGAGTGTGTTTACTTTGAGACATCTGATGATGACAAGTGGCGAACAAATTTTATAATGTTCCGTGGGATGTTTCTCAGGACCTGTGGCTGCCTAGCACCCCGTCTTGTATGTCAAGGGTAAGACAATCCATCCAGGTGATCACTATCTGTGAAGTGACACAAATGACACTCTGATACTCGATTTGAACCACCAGAGCCGCCAGGCTGAAGACATATCTGTAGAAATCTGATGTGAATCACATTTCAAACCAACTCGCCATATGATTTGGATCTGATAAGCAAATAATCTGATTTCTTGGGTCTTCTGCTGTTCAGACTTAACAAAAACAATCTGGAAACTACAAAAATTTGATTTGGGCTGGCAGTCTGAACAAGGCCTTACTGTAGTTCACTGTACTGACTTTTCTATAAACATGCTCATGAGGAATTGTGAAATAGAACAAATATATCTCACCTTTTCCCAGATCATCCACCAAGCTTCTGACATAAAATCCACCACCACATTCAATATCTGTTACGGAAACAAAACTACTTTAACTGTTTGTTTGAATGTGCCCTTCAACAGACAGAAAACTGAAAACAGTAGTAAATGCTATTTAACCTCTTAAGAAATTCAGAGGTCAGTATTACATTGAGGAAGGAAGAAATACTGCATTGAGCAACGTGTGCTAACTCAAAGTGAAGAGAGGAGGCTTGAAGTCTTGCAGGCTCAGGTTGTACACTGTGACGGGTCTGGCTGGTTTGGCCTCAACTTTGTGACCTGTCTTGAGCAGGACAGACAGACGCTGGCCGTCTTTCTTCAGTGCAGAGTAGCTGAAATGACAGAAAACTAACAGATCACAGCACACAGAGGATGCCTGTCTTACTTTAACCAGAGAGAAAAGATAAACAAAGCACAGAGTTATATCTACACAAACATGACATCCATACAGCTGTTTGCCTGTAGTGGGAAGGCTTCTCGCCGAGGAAGTGACAGATGTTCAATACAAGTCCTAAGGCCCGCTGGTGCCCTCTGGAGGCTGGAAGGGTCACTGCGCAGCATAGAGTAACTGATCTGTTTTTCTCACACTTACATATCCTTGAATTACCTTTGGGTTAGCCTAACCCTGGATATCACTCATTGATTACTGATAAAGATGATTATTCTGTCTGTAAACAAAATCTTCATCACAAGCTCCCAGATTCCAAGCTGACACCTTCAAAGGTCTTGTTTTTCTTTGTCAAAGTAGAAAAACTCAAAAATATTTTAATTTCCTGTCATAGACAACTAAGAAAACAAGCAAATATTTATATTTTAGAAACTAAAAACATTTTTCATAATTTTGCTATAAAAAATGCTTGAGACTTATTAGATTGTTAAAATGACTGTCGATTTATTCTGCAGATCAGCTAATATGTTTATTGACTAACTGTTGCAAGAAGCTCACAAACACACAGATATTCCTGTCGCACATCAGGACTGCAGTTTGTGAAAGTGCTTCAGAGCTTCACCAGTATGTAAGTAGCCTTTTGTTTGTTACAGCAATTACCATCAAATCTGGTGTATAAGACGCACTTTTTTTAATCTTTCAAGTGGGGTGCATCCTATATATCCATATGCGGACTGACATCTTTTATTGTGTTATGGTATTTTACCCGGAGGATGGCAATGCAATTAAACTGAAGTTTTGTCACAGACATGAAACGCCATGTGCCCCAGTGCAGCCGACATGTTACAGTTGCAACTATCAACTTCACCGTAGGCTGAGCTTAACTAAAGTTACAGTCTAGCAGGACTGCAAACCTGACATGGCGACGACAGACAGTAGAGTTACACAGCTGCAAAGAAAATGCACATTGCAGACTTTGCGGTACACGATGGAAAACCATTTGGATCAACTTTAGGTTGGAAAAGAAATGCTTTTGTTATTTTTGAAGTGAGAGGCAATGTTTTTTCAGATGTTGCACCCCACTGCGACCAACCAAGTTGGAAATCCTAGACAGTTTAATTGGTGTGTACTTTGAAAAAAAAATTGAAACAGTGTTGAAATAACCTGTATACACATTTTTATTGATAAAAAGCTATAACCCCCCTCCCCACCACCACCACCCCACTATCCACTGACACGTAATGAGCATGGCTGATATCGGAGCAGCTCTTCTTAAGGTCTTAAAATGTACTTTACTGGTCACATATACGGTGTGCAGCCTGACGGACGGGAGGTTCAGCTGGCAGCACGATCAGGTGCTGGCCCAGCTGGTGGAGGGATTGGAGAGGGAGAAGAAGCGAAAAGACAACACGCTCCAAACCAAAGGCCCTCACTGTGTTAACTTCCTCAGGCTAGGGGAGCAGGCAGGCAAGGAGGCTTTGGGTACAGGGATCCTTGGGACAGTAAATGACTGGGAAATAGGGTTAGGGTTAGAATGAATAAATGAGAGTTGACCTTGGAAGGCAACTCAAATTTCCAGAGGAAATTGCCAACACCAGCCTCCGACCTGACATTGTCCTTTGGTCAAAAACAACATGAGTGGCAGCCCTTTTGGAGCTGACAGTACCCTTTGGAGGACAGGACTGAGGAGACACATGAGCGAAAGCTAGGGAGACTCCAGACCCTCATACTTGAAAGCCAGCAGAGGGGATGGAGAGCACTGAACCTCCCAATGGAGGTGGGTTGCAGGGGCTTCCCAGGTCAATCACTCTGGGGAGCACTGGGAGTCCTAGGTGTGAGAGGGTCGGCCCACAAGAAGTTGGCTGCAGACATCAACAGGCGGGTGGAGGCGGCATCAAGATGGCTATGACTGACGAGGAACAAGCAATGGTGTAACCGGCTGGCAGAGGAGACGGGGGCAGAGTAAAGTGGTGAGCAGACCAGAGGGACTGAGGGGGTGGTTTCTGAGCCACAAGGCTCTGCCCTCTGAAGATGAAGCGAAGCGAGCGATCTTGCTAACGCTTGATGCTAACTGCCTCACATGAAAGGAGCATGAGGTAACTCCTGCCATGTGTGGCGGCTGCAATTCCATGTCGTTTGTATATATATTACAGTGAAATGACTACTCTGCATTTAACCCGTCCCTGAGGAGCAGTGGGCAGCCACAGTGCAGCACCCTGGGACCAACTCTGAGCCAGTACCTCAGTCAAGGGTACCGACTGGAGATGGACCCACGCGAACATGGGGAGAACATGCAAACTCCACATAGAAAGGCCCTGCCCAAGCTGGGAATTAAACCCAGGACTTTCCTACTATGAGGTGACAGTGCTAACTACTATGCCACTGTGCTGTAAGTTTTCTGTAGTTTGAGTCCTGGTAGATATGACTTTTGATGATGAAGCCACAATCAATTCACAGGGTGAACGACTGTAAAAATGACAACTTTCAACAATTTGTTCTGAAGGTGGTGCAGAAGGAAAAACTCATGGAAGGTCCATTATGGCACTTCTGAGGAGGACCGCAGAGGAGACACCCGCACACCAGAAAAAAAAAAAGAAAAAAAAAGGGCTAAAACAGCCACACAAAACACTTCCACAAGCTGAGATCAATGCGAAAAAAAGCTAACAGTTAATAGCAGAATGCTCAAAAGAGGGTGATTAAAAACAGCAGTAGCCACAGCAGCAAACGGCTCAGTCCTTAGACTATCATCAGTGCTTCACGGCACAGATAAAGACAGGCAGGTTCCCCACCAGGTCTGACCAATCAACCAGCTGGAGTCACTTCATGGGATGAGACCTACTCACAAGCATGACAAGCCAAAATCAGGTCAGGTAACTCTAATATAAACTGTGCAGTTCTCAGTCACATAGATTAACACAATTACAGAAACATGAAGCGAAAATGATCAAAAAATAAACCTATACACATATATACAAATATACAAACAGGACCATACTGGTACATGCAGATGTAGGAACAGGCAGCCTGTAGGAAACAAGACAAGTGTTTCATTAAAGCCTAAAGGCTGTTCAGCTTTGAGAAGATAGATCCATCTGCTTTCGCACTGAAGGAGTTTTGTTTCAAGATCTGTGTGCCTATGCCTAGGATTAACTCTATGGATGCCACAGAATCTGAATGCAGTATCTGGATGTTTAGCTTCCTGGAAGTGTCTTGCTACGGGGGATTTAGGATCACCTCTGTGGATGGAGCTTCTGTGTTCACTGATTCTGGTTCTGAGCTGACGGTTGGTTTTGCCTATATATTGTAAACCACAGGGACGTGAAAGAAGATAAACGACATAACTAGAACGACAAGTAATGAATTTCTGAATTTTATATTGTTTTTTGGTGGTATGACTAACAAAGGTATTAGCTTTCATCTTGTTTTGGCCGGAGGTGCGGTGACGACAAGGAAAGAAGCCACTGCGGCCGTCCATACTGCCTCCTTGTCCCGCATGAAAAGCATCTGCATGCACCAACATGTCATGGATGTTGCGGCCCCTGGAATGAACAAAAGGAGGCGAATTAGAAAACAAGCTTTTGCCCACATCATCAGCAGATAAAATGTGCCAGTGTCAGGTTATGATATCCTTGATTTGTTTGTCAGATCGAGGTTTTTTTAATGGGTGGCCTTGTGGGTGAGGTATAGGACTGATTTTTGGATAAGCCAAGTTGAGCCAGCTCTCAAGGTAGCCCCTTAATACAAATCGATCATATAATTTTTTAGACTTCAGTTCAAAATCAGAAGAATGTGTGCAAATACGTTTAACATGCAAAAACTGGCTGTGGGGCAAAGCTCTTTTCAATGTAAAAGGCTGTTCTTGTCTGTACAGAGATGAGGACAGTTTTCCATCAGTCAATGTAATTTGAGTATCCAGAAAGTGAATAGTAGAAGTACTGAATTCCATATTAAGTTTGATGGTATCAGAGAGGGAATTAAAGTATTCACCAAAAGCAGTTAACTCAGATTGCGAACGCCTGATAATCAAAAAGATATCATTGATGTAAGGACAATAAAAAATGAGGTTAAAATCAAAAGGATTATAAGAATGAGTATGTTGGTTCTCAAGAAAGCCCATAAACAAGTTTGCTTAGTCTGGTGCAAATGTAGCACCCATAGCAACACCCTGAGTCTGTAAGAAGAAATGATTTTAAAAAAGGAATAATTCTTGGTCAATATGAGATTGGACATGTCAACCAAATGTTGTGTGGGAGGTGTTAAATTGTTCCTTTTGTCCAAGAAAAACTGAGGGGCCCTATCCATCAGAATGGGGAATGTTAGTATATAAGTTGCTCACATCTAGTGTAACCAGAAAAATTTGGCCTTCGGGAATTTGGACATGTGGTAGTTGATCAAGGAAATCATTAGTGTCCTTTAAGTAAGATGGCAGTTTTACCACAAGAAGATGTATGTGGGCATCAAAGAAATTAGAAAGGGGTTCTGTGAGGGAACCTATGCCAGAGACTATAGGTCTACCAGGTACATTTGTGAGAGATTTGTGAACTTTAGGTAGTATATAGAACACAGGTTCAGTGGGATAATCATTGGAAAGGCATTCTTTTTCAGATTTTGTCAAAAGTGCTGCAGAACAGGCGTTAGAAAGAAAAGAATCAATCTCTGATTTGAAGCTTCGTGTGGGGTCAAATTGAAGTTTTTTGTAAAAGTTATCAGCCAAGAGCTGTCTTCTAATGTCAGTGTTGTAATTGTTGTTTCTCAAGTTGTGATGATGTGAAGATGATGAAGAAACTGCTGCTGACACCGACTTCATTGTATATAAAAAGGTTTATTACAAAAAAGTACAGTATCAAATAAAACACTCCGGAGCGTG
>JAQFJA010000014.1:22146153-22162956 GCA_029874485.1 Naso brachycentron
CCCAAAAACATCCGTGAGTGTACCCATCTACCCATGTTCAAATCCCTGCTCAAAACTCACCTCTTCAGAACTGCTTTTAATGTGTAACTAAAGTCCTGTGTTATGAATTTTATTTGTTTTGTTTTGTTTTTTTGCTTTTATGATCTTTTAAATGAATGTAAAGTGTCTTTGAGTACCTTGAAAAGCGCTATGTAAATAAAATGTATCATTATTATTGTTATTATTAACCATTTTCAAATGTTTAAACCAGGCAGTGTTAAAGGCAGATGTGAGGCGTTGCAGATTCAAATGAGAACCAATCAAAAGCATCAGAATGACATCAAACTTTTCTAAACAACTTTCACTGGAAATGGCAAAAAAGGGCACTGTGCACATTAAAACATGCAAAGCAACAAAATGAGTATCATTTACATATAGCCCAAGCTTTTACAGAAAATACTCAGATGTAACTCCCTTTGTAATCATTAACATTTTCATAAGTTATTGTAAATTAATTACACATTCTTCCTCAGTAACTGTATCTGATTACAATTAGACTACATTTATTTTGTAATTAAATACTGTAATTTCCTTACATGTAGGCCCAACTACTTACTCACCACACATACATAGTGACGATATTTAGCACAACAGCACTCCCTCTCCTGTGCTGAATTGAATTGAAACTAAGATATAGAGAGAGAGAGAGAGAGAGAGAGAGAGAGAGAGATGACAGCCTCTCTGACCTCTGCAGGCGTTTGTCAGCTTCAGCTGCAGAGATTTTGCAGGTTTTTTGCTCTGAACTATGACAGAGACAGACTTATACACCAAGTACAAGGGGATCTACTTACCCTCGCGTATTCACCCTCCACAGGCCCTGAAATACTTTGAGGAGTTTTCTTTTCGCCCAGATGATATCATCATTGCAACATATCCCAAGTCAGGTGAGTCCTCACTGTGAATGTTGCTGTTACGTACAGAATGTGGGTAATGTTAACGTTTCCAGTGACATTATCGAACGTGACTTGAGAAATAGGGCAGACGTTAAGGTTTTTCCGCATTCATATGGCCGTACTTTATGTAAAAATTAACTAGCATTTTCAGCAGAATGTGAAGAAGTGACAGCTCTGACGTTATGTTAAAAATGTCCATCTAACGTCAGTGTGTTGTAACGTCAGAGATAAGGTTATTTGTTGAAGTTAGCAAGCAAACAAGCTGGCCCCTGCCCCTCTCGAGCTTAGCCCAAGCACTAACATCAAATGAACATACCTCCAATCAGATAAACAACAAAGTTAATCATTCTTTAAGACTCAAACCATAACAGGAAAAGAACACATTAAATGTCATCAAAAAATAACATGAGGTAAATTAAATTAGCATGACATTTACATACATTTCAGAGTATGTGCATTTTCCACCGCACTATATAATAAATATAGTTTTATTCGTAGAACTCTAGATCAAATAGGTGTTTCTGAGTTTTTTGTGGGTTATTTGTCGTCTTTTGTCAAGCATGTGCAAACGATCCTGCCTGAGGTCAAGGCTAGGAAAATAAATGAGTCAATGGGAAGCATAGATTTAAGAAAACCTAGTGTTTCCTTGTTTTAGGTACAACTTGGATGCAGGAAATTGTGCCTCTGATCATGAGTGGAGGAGATCCAGCTCCTGTGGAGACTCTTCATAACTGGGATCGTGTTCCCTGGATAGAAGTCAATCAAACCAGGAGACTTAATGTTGAACAGAGGCCATCTCCTCGCTTGTTGTCCACACACATGCCCTACAACATGATGCCACCATCCTTCTTTGAAGCAAAACCAAAGGTAAATATGCCTTGTGTCACTGATAGTCATTAAAGGCAGCATAAAAGTTCAAGTTACTGTGGTATGTTTGCCTGGGGGTTAATTTTACCTTCTTGCATAACTTTGCAAATTCATGTAAGTCCAGGGTTTATCTTACAGAGCAGTTTGGAGTCCACTTTATGCTCCTCACAAAACTAATAAAATATAATTTGCTAAATAAATAAGTTGTGGTAATAAGATAATACTATGTCGGAGTGCAGAGGATGAGTTAAGGAGTCTGTCTGCCTGGGAAAGAACTTACCTGGACTGTAAACAGCCTCGTGTGGTTTGTGAGATGTATCCTCTCCATCTTGCAGCAAGATTCAAATAGTAGAAAATGTCACACTTTAATGCTACTTTTGGATATCTAATAAAGAAATGCCAAAACAAGAAGGAATAACATTTGGTAATAGTCATATTTCTTTATTGCAAATATGTTGAATTTGATTAATTGCTTTTGACTGAGTCAGTAAAATGCTAAAACTAAAAGACATTTATCTCTCACAATCACAATTTTTCTACATTTATCTGAAGTCAGAGCTAAATTTGCATTGTTCAGCTCTCTTAAACATGCAGCCCTCAGTCATTTTTCTGGTGCTTTTCATTTCAGATGTACAAAACTATAAAATACGTGGGCAACACTTTACTTAAAGCATCCATCTATAATGCATTATGAGCATATTTATGATGCGTTATAATGTGCCTATAGTGCTGTATAATCATAGTTATGAAAAAGGTTAGGCGAACCATAACCATAACCATAGCCCTAACCACATTTTATGCATTATAGGTGTGTTCATTATGTGTTATAATGTGTTATATATGTTCATAATGTGTTAAAATGCATTATAGAGAGGGTTATCATAGAACTTGATACCAGTACGTTCATCCAAATGTTTACACTGCAGCTTGCTCTGCACTGCTGTCTTTTTTCGTACATAATGTGTGTTTTTAAATGTAAATGTGCAAATTAGCAATATTTTACCATAAGTGTACTTAAAAACCTGCCTGCCAGAAATTTACTTGAATTTTTCAATCATTACTATTCAGCTTTCTTGTAATCTTTTATTCTGTTTAGTGTTTGTTGTAATTATGTTTTTGTCATTAATCTGTTCTTGAGTTTCAACATTACAAACAAAATTGGAGCAGTGCCCATTCAAAACAATCCTGTTTGGAACAAGCTAGTGGTTTGACCCACAATATTTCTGCTTGCAGTATTGAATCATAGGTTTTTATCCATTGCGGACGAATCAAAAAATAACGCTGCATTTCGGTCATTCAAGCTTTCTCAGCTCGCATGCCCTCTCTCTTGTATTTTAATGAAGCAATACTGTAAAAGTTTTGAGGAGCTAAGGAGAGATGTCCTCTCCTCTTCTCTCTTACTCCAGGGTTGTACAGCTCAATGACATGCAGCCCCGCAGGGCCGAGTGACCCTCCTAACAGTGAACAACGCCAATGCAATCCCACATTCGACCGCAATGTGGGTTTCAATGGAAGGGTGCTGCTGTCCATGTTTAAGCTCCTTGAATCCACGGCTGAAGAAGAAGCAAATTCATGTTATGTATGAGGCATTTTTATACAAAACTGGCATGGGCAGTGTAGAAGTGAGACAAGTGGCTTGTTAGTCTCTGCTTATGGCAATTCTCAATGCCTGTGTGCAATTTCAGATTGATTGGGCAATCCATCGAAGAGAAAAATGGATGCAGACAGACAGACGGACAGATAGTAGGATAGGATTATATCATGATGACCACTTTACATCCAGTTAATAAAACAAAATCCAAGCCGAGCAGTTCAGCCGTGCCATGAGAAAGTACAAATACATTTATTCACATTTACATCACTGTACAAACATCATGTGACTGCATTTGGTCTGAAATGACCTAAACTGTGCTGTATATTGATAAACTCATGGTGCTGTCTGTGATGCTGAAGTAGCAGTCACATTTGTAAGTGCATCTTTTTGTCTCGGGTCCACCTTTCTGTCAGGTTTGTCTAGGATCTAATATCCGTAAAATATACGCTATAAAATCTCAGTTATTCTACAGTGTAGCCTATTTGCTCGATAGTGTTAGCTTAATGACCAACGTGTAGTAACGAGTAGTCATTGAAGAGCCGTTCCTCCAGTTAAAGATAAACAAATCACCAACTGATGGCAGCTATGTTGATACAATGAAAAAAAAAATAAAATAAACACATACAGATGCCACTACTCATTAGAAATAAGTCCTCATTATTTTTTTTGTGTTCCAACTGTGTCTGTCATGGAATGAGAGGACAGGGTGGCTTCCATTAATATGCCCAATAGCCTCACCAGACACAGAGAGGTCAACAAAAAACAGCACCTGAAGTGCTATGTGGTAAATTAAAGCAGAGGTTGAATGTTCAAAGCTTAATAAATGATTAAAAGATGTCATGTCATCCCTGCAGGTCATCAGTGTCATGAGGAACCCCAAAGATGTTTTTACATCTTCATTTCACCATCATGATATGGCACGATACCTGGTAAACCCACATCCACAGAGCGAGTTCCTCCACAAGTTTCTCGATGGAAAAGGTTGTTCCTATTGTTAAATGTGTAGTATTTATGATACAATAATCATCACAGAAAGGCAGAGAATCCCTCACCTGAGCTGCATGTCATTAAACTGCTGATTTTTTTTCACCTAATGTAACATGGTTGATGTTCAGATTCTATTAAGTTTAATGCAGAAAATAACAATCAACCATCAATAAAAAAAATAATTTAGAACTGACTTGTGATCATGAAATATTTCTGCTTTTTTCTCTATTGTAGTGATATTTGGCTCATGGTTTGATCATGTGAAGGGTTGGCTGAATGCTGAGGATAAGGAACGCGTACTGAACATCTCCTATGAAGAGATGATCAAGGTGAGATTTAGCATTATTCCACACAAACAGTTCTGGCCCACAGGAATACACAGTCATATTCTAAGTATTATTGCAGTAACATGAGGTGATGTGTGTATCTGTGTGGTGCAGGACCTGAAGGGCTCTGTGGCCAGAATCGCTCAGTTCTTGGAGAAGCCTCTGGACGCTGAGGTGATAGAGAAGATCGCAGACCGATGTTTGTTCAAGAACATGAAGCAAAACAAAATGTCTGCAATGTCTAAAGTTCCTCCTGAAATCCTGGACCAGACAAAGAATACATTTCTCAGGAAAGGTGAGATTCAATAAATCGTACATATGATCGAAGTATACATGTATTTTATTCATCTGTTTTTGAGTGCAGGCTGAATAAGGAAATAGAGGGGGGGAATGACTACATAAAGTAAACAATGTTACAGTACACGGTGGCAAAGCACATTGTATGTTTAGATGGCATGAGGACAAATGTAAATTAAAAAGAAAGACACAATGTCACACACATTTCATCAATTTCATTATGATTCTCTTGCCTGTTGTGTTTCAGGAATTGCGGGAGACTGGAAAAACCAACTGACCTCGGCAGAAGCAGAGCACTTTGATGCGGTGTACAAAGAGAGAATGAAAGATGTCAAATATAAATTTGCATGGGATTAAAATACTTAATGGAAGTCATTCCACTACAATTAACGCACGCTTACCTGTGAAGAAGATGTAGTTGATCTTCTGTTTAGTTCATGAGGTTTGTGGAAGCAAAGTGCAGAAAACTTTTCCTGGCTTGAATGTTTTTCATAATAATACTTCCTGTCTATGCAGCAGTGCTAAGTCTCATTGCTTTGGGTAGAATCCTAAAAACTGACAGTTCCAATACAGCAAATGACACATTTTTGCAATTTTATGTATTGAAAAAAAAATTCATTAATCTCGCTTGCAAAACTGACTGCCATTAAAGTTCATTGAATTATGTGACTGACTGATTATTGATAATATATGAATCACTAAACAAATCAGAGATGTGGGCACTGATTCAGAGGACTGGAAACTCAATTAAAATAAAATGACACCTATGTCAGAATGTTGTTTTTAGTGCTGTATTAATTCTATCTTTTATTATCATTCCTACTTGGAAATCTGCTTTCCCATACATGAAAATAAAACTTTGCACATTGATCTAGTCCTACGCCAGACGTCCTCAACTGGCTTTGTGAGCCAATAGTCCTGATGATGGCGCTGAAGCAACGGTCGAAAGTTTAAACTTAAAAAAAAATTAATAACAAACCATCCGTAAGTGCTATCGCTTTACAACTTTCTCCAAATTGTCGGCCCAACTGAGGAGAAATGTTCGAGCACCTTGAGTTGGCAGAAATTCTGAAGTCCATCACTCTGTTTTTCTTCAAATTTATAAAACTAATTAAACTATCTCCTCCCACAGTTTTTGCTCAATCGACACCAAACTTGCTACTCAGCATCTTCACACTGTCCTCCACAAACGACCCTCGCAGATTTTTGAATGATCAAAAAAATTGAGCCCACAGTGCATCAAAATGTTTTACCTTAGACAGTGCTGTCCACAGCTAATGCAAATTCTCACCAAATAAATCTCCAATCTTAATGAAAGTAAATGACAAAACTTTGATGTCATGATAGATATAGTGTGATAAATTTCAGCATTTTATCTGAAAAACAGGATTTGTGGTAATGTTTTTGAATTCTGTCCTCATGTGAACCACTGCAGTCAATGGGAATAGAGCATCTTTAAACATCAGTTTGTCACCAATCAAACTTTGTCCAAATAAATTACAGACATCTCTACGTTGTCTAGATGAAGTACACAAATTCTCAGAATTTTGTCTTATGAACTGAATTCTTGACATTAGTTTGAAATCTGCCTCTACATGCAATGCTGGTGATTGCCTACATCAGTGTGAAACCATCTATAAATTCTAACTCTAGCTCAACAAGATCAGGACTTTCCTTTAGTGTCTGAGGTTGTGAGTTCAAGACCTGAGAGAGGCTGAGTGAACACACTGATGCCAACTCAGGCATTGTGTTGTCTGTACTAGTGACACACAATCTTCAAGATGTTTTAAACAGTTATCATACAGACAGTTCTACTCTTCCATTTCTTCTTCCCATTGCTGCTCAAAATGCCAATCTGTTCATAATTGCCAGCAGTTACTATGTTACACTTCATCTTGTTCTTTATTTCTGATGTTTGAAATCTGCCATATACAAATATGGTGAGTGAGTGTGAGGCCATCTATGGTTTCATGTCTGACAGATAGCTCAGTGACATAATTACTTGCCCTTGGTGTCTGAGCTGGAGAGGTCAAGACCCCACTGATGCAGAGTGAGCTTGTTAATGCTTATTCAGACATTCTGTCATGTGAATTAGATAAACATGACTTTGTCATTTGTCTTCCTATTTTTAATCTTCCTCCTTTTCCTCCTCCTCCTTCTTCCTCCGTCAAATTCCTGGCAGCTATAATTTAAATGTTTTGTTATCTATCATTTTCATGTTTTAAGGGCTGAGAGAGCACATGAATGTCATTACATTTGAAAGTGATTTGTCTATGATGATAAACTTGAACCTTGTGTGCCTCTGGATCTGTTACAACAGGCTATGAAAGAGAGAGAGAGAGGGAGAGAGAGAGAGAGAGAAAAAGAGGGAGACAATAAAAGAGCAGATAGGAGTCAGTAGTTGTTAGTAGACAGCTTTCTCTCTAGATGTTTGTCCACTTCAGCAGCAGAGACTCTGCTGGGTTTTTACTCTGAACTATGACTGAGGCAGAGTTATACAACGTGTACAAGGGGATCTATGTACTCAAAGAGTTTCACAATCCAGAAGCCCTGAAATACTTTGAGGAGTTTTCTTTTCGCCCAGATGATATCATCATTGCAACGTATCCCAAATCAGGTGAGTCCTCACTGTGGATATTTTTTGTTAAATGTGGGAAATGTTACCAGTATTAAACACAACTTGAGAAATGATTGCCAACATTACATCTTGCACTTTTTCACATTTAAAATATGCCTGCAACAAAGAAAATTACTCAAAAAAACGAACTAATATTCAACAGAGTGTGAAGAAGTAACAGTTCTAACATTATGTTAAAATGGTTATGTATTGTGTTGTAACGTTCTACAACACAATACATAAATCCACTGAAGTGAGCATGCATATCTTGTGTTTCCTTTGTCTAGGTACAATTTGGACGCAGGAAATTGTGCTTCTGATCATGAGTGGAGGAGATCCAGCTTCTGTTGAGACTCTTGACAACATGCATCGTGTTCCCTGGATAGAGGGGGCTGTCACAATCCCCCTTAATGTTGAACAGAGGCCATCTCCCCGCCTGTTGAGTACACACATGCAGTACAGCATGATGCCACCATCCTTCTTTAAAATCAAGCCAAAGGTAAATCGGAGAAAAGGTTGTGTCATGAATCATAATGAATCATAAAGTCATTCATAGCTATATAAAAATGTTAATTATTGCGATACGAAAAAAAAAAACACCTTGGAATATAAAAAAGTTTACCTGGTTGCATAACTTTGCAAATTGTTTCTCAATGTACAAAGTCCAAGAATCATCTCACAGGGCAATTTTTAATCCAATCGTATGACTCACAAAACAAATGAATTGTTATTTGCTGAATAAATAAATCATGATAATGAACTCTTACTTATGGTGGAGTGCAGAGGATCAGTTCAGGAGTCTCTCTGCCAGGGGAAAGAACTGAACTGGACAATAAACATCCTGCAGTAGAGGCCTCATCTGACTTGTGAGATACATCCCCTCAATATCACAGCAGGATTCAAACAGTAGTCAATGTCTCACTTTTGTGCTAATTTTGGAAGTCTTAAAAAGAAATGCTATAACTAGGGATGGGAATTGATAAGATTTTATTGATGCCAATGCCATTATTGATTCTGCTTATCGGTCTGATTCTTTGATGATTTCATTTATTGATTCCTAAACAGTTTTCTGTGTGGAAAAACATGGGGCGACACAGGTTCTCAGTATCCACATCGCAACTGTCTTATTGTCACTACTGCTAATCAGTGAGCTTGCTGCAGGCTGTTCACAAGCTGTACTGCCCTTGCAGTTGAGTTCTGCCTTTTTCATTTCAGCATCACTTGCCTGGGCATTGATAAGAGGAACAGATAAGCTTGGAG
The DNA here is from genome assembly GCA_029874485.1 of Naso brachycentron. Taxonomy (NCBI): domain Eukaryota; kingdom Metazoa; phylum Chordata; class Actinopteri; order Acanthuriformes; family Acanthuridae; genus Naso; species Naso brachycentron. Next base: position 22,155,034 of record JAQFJA010000014.1, read on the forward strand.
GCATGTGATACCGATTCCGATTCCAGTTTGTTTTCGGTTCTCAACTGGAACCGGTTCCTGATTCCCATCCCTACTTTACACTAAATTTTATGCAAGTCTGTGAATTCATTTGGCAGATGCGCCTTTTTGCAATAGGCCACTCCCACTGCTTTGTCCCCTTTTAGCCATTTGATATGAACATAAACACATACCTTCATACAAACCTTCACAGATTTGACCTCCATGCCAAATTTCAGCCTCCGAGGGTGAAAACTGCGGTCGCCAAAGAGTGGAGAACTTTTGTGGACCAACAAACCCACAGAGCGACCTGAAGAGCTTCTGGACGTTTTAAGATGTTAAACAGCTGCATGAGGGAAATGCACAGCCAGGTGATAATTATCTGCTGTTGCGCTACTTTAGTATGAGCAAAACCTCGCAGATTGCACGAAGTCATCTGATACATAATTTATATGAAAATATTGATTAGATTAGATCAGATTAGATGCGACTTAATTTATCCCGAAAGAAATTCAAGTGGTCCACTACACACATACACTGAAACAATGAGACAGACATCCATAAAAACACAATAAAACACCCTAAAAGCATAATGAAAGCATAAGCATAATACATAATGAAAACAATACAAACAATAAAAACATATCTGCCACTAAGTTGATTAATGTGCTCATGAGTTAGTCATATAACTGGGAGACAGGATTCTATCTACCCCTGACATCGTCCATCGTCCATGTCACCATCCTTCCACCTCCGCCCCTCCAGACAGAGGAGGGGTGGGGTGGGGGAGAATTATTTAAGCAATAAACCCCACGAAGTCATAATTTACAGCGATTTTAGAACAGCTAAGAGGTATTGTTAGGCATGATGTGGATAAAATGGTTGCTACATACCTGGCAAAGTTTTATGAAATAAACACACAGCAACAAAAAAATGGAATAAATTTTTTGATAACAATAATCATCCCCCCGCCAAGCAATGTAGTTCTTCAGTGACATTTGTTAGGATGGTTGCCCAGCAACACACAGACGCAGCCCACCGACGCAGTACGACACAGACACAGTGGAAAACATGTTTAAAGGTGGGATGACTATTAACATCTATCTGGATATCGCTCAGTGAAGGCAGGATCTTTTATCAGGCCCTTTATACTGAAACCATAAAGTTCACCTTTCCTGTTTTTCACAGTGACATAAAACTGAGGGAGAAACTGGTTTAGCTCCATTTTGGTGGCTGATTTAAAGTCAGTAGCTAGATCTTTCTCGGCACACCAGGTCCGAAAACAGCGAACTGACCACAACTTCTGTTTAATGGTTCTGGGTTCATTTCTTGTCTTTTCCAGCTCTTCAGTGTGTCTCTCATTAATTTCTTTTTCTCTTCCTCTTTCATCCTGTCTGTCTCTTTCCACCTCTCATCCAGGCTTAGCCCTCTCAGTAAATCAAAATTAACAACAAATTCTGATTATTAAAAACAACTTGTTTGGCCAGTTACACTGTCGCAATGTGGTCACATACATGCTTGTTTATAGAGTATTTTACAACGACTTGGAGCATGGCTTAGCCAATCAGAATCAAGGACCACAACTATCCATTTTATATAGCAGCTTTAAATACAGATATGGGACAATCGGGATAAGAATAGAGTTGGAACAGAGTTTGCTTACTTAATATTAAGACTTTATGAACAAACAAATTTATTCTGAGTCTTGAAATGAAAAGTCAAACCCCACTAACCTACATACTGTGAGACAGATAAGGTTACACTGATGTTCAGCTGCACAGAGGTGACCCTTAATGGTGCAAAACTCTATAGTCCTAATTATAGGTAATAAGATACACAATAGATCATTTAGCTCATATGACCTACAAAGCAACTTTACTGCTTGCAAAGAAGGTTTGAGATTAAGATAATCAGACTTAAACATTTAACTCAATACTTTTCATTTTAAAAAAGTTTTGTTTCATAGTTCAACCAACACTGACAAAAAGACACATACATACAGACACACACACACACCCACACACACACACACACACACACACATACATACAGGCTAAACTAAGGCCTTCTTTGACTTGCTGTACCTCCACTAGAGGACAGGTGCAGGGGGATAACGCAGCCGGCTTACCAAAACAACAACCTGGTGATCCTTTCTGCCAACCTGACACCTCTGACCTAATAACCAGCACACAGACTCTGAAAGATACAATCTTTAAGAGACTTTGATATACACAAGGGAGCTCATCAGGACATTCTCCGCTGAAATCTGCCCTCACAGGTCACACCTCGCCTGTGGAACATGGGGTTGAAGTGTGTATGGGAGGGGGATGTAGTTAAATTGAACAGTGTGATCTGTTCAGTGAGATCCCTCCACCCACTTGGAGATAAAAGTGAAGTGGAAAGGAAGAATCTTTTACAAGCCATCATTTGCAAACTTCTGCATGACACCAAGGTCCCTACGATTTGTACATTTTGGACTTTTATGGTTTTGGTTAAAAGCTGGACCACAAGATTTTACGTGGATACAGGTTGAAGAGGGAAATCTCTGCTGGTCGGCTGTGAGTCGAGACATTTTTTAACTAAATGGGACAAATTTCTATTTTTTTTAAAGCTATTGCGTCAGTTTTATGCAAGTTATTTTTAGAACAGCAAAACGATTTGGTCTTCTTCTCATGCTAGTTTACATTATTTTGAAAAAAAAAAACCTTTGCAGTGTAAGACAATGCATAATGCATTGCTTATCTTTGTGCTGCTGAATCACTTTGAATGTCTTGTTTGTGAATCATCTATTTGAAGCCTAAAAGGTGTGTAGGACTAGAAAAGTTTTTTTTTAACTCCATTCCACACCCTTTTTGAACATTGTCTTCTTCTTATTTTGTTGTTTACAGAAAGTTTACTTAATATGAAGTGCACTATCTGTTTTGTTTTGCTGCTTAAATATTTGTTGTCTTAACATGTTTGAAATAAAGTCAGTGTAGTGTAATCAAAGTGCAACCAAAGTTTAACTTTATTAAAGAAAGGAAACATATCCATTAGCTGCAAAATTTTACATGAGAACAAGACCAATGACAAATGTTTTTTGAACCTGTGAAATTATTTTGACAAATCTGCCCAGTGTGTTTAAACATGACAAAAATAAAAATAACAGCTATTGCTTACAACATGACAACCTATCAACATTTTCTATTGACTCATTTTAAGCACTTTTTAAATCAGTCACTGTATAACTAAAGGACATCAACATCCAGGTTACTCCTACAGTGTCGATGATGTCACAAATAGACGTTATCATCACAAACTTCTCTTTCTGCAGACTTTTCCTTATGAGATGAAAGTTACAGCGTGCACTCTGTTTGCCCTGGTCCTGCTGTGGGACAGCACGGGAGCCGAAAACACCATCAGCAGCCTACGGAAGGAAGCAGGTACAACTTTATATGCAACAAGCCTGACAAGGCAATTTGGTTAGGAGGGTTTTTGTGGATCTGACACAAAGTTGCTCAATTAGAGGTGAAAGGCAGAAAGAGAAAAGGATCATTATATTGTACATGGACCATTTCAACCCTGTTATGACTAAGCATCTAATTACTGTACGTTAATGAAAGAAAAAAGTGCAGGCCCTTTATTTACACCCTTTATTTTAGTGGGTAAAATTTAAAAAACACCACGCTTGGTGTTTTTTAAATTTTACCCACTAAATAAATGGTTTTTAACTTTTTCAAACCCACCTGATCTGTTAACCCTTTGCAAGAGCACCGGTGGTTTGAGGGACACCAGCCTGTGATCCTGATTTTTGTTTACTGTACGTTAATGTTTAAATATTGATTATTTTTTGCTGAGCCTGCTCAGAGAAAACCAACTGTAGACATGTTATTTAATCAATACTGGGTGTTTTGAAATGATAGAATCTGCACATACAATATATATTGCATATATATTTATAGCCTCCATGCAGTATCTTTATCTGTGCAGTATTAACATGCCATTTGTGTTCTTACCAAAAGCAAAACAGCAGCCGATATCAAGTTTGATCAAACTCTTTTCCTCTCTTTCCCTTCCACGTCTGCAGTGGCGTGGACGGGGGAGCTGCCATGCAGAAAGTGGGACTGTGAGTGTGCGTTCAAGCATCGAGGCTGCTGCTGTGGAGCCCTGGAGCTCCAAGAGGTGGAGGATCAAATCTTTTTGAGGGTGATGGACCTGTTGATGAATCTGTCACAGCTGAGTGACAGCATCCTTGAAGTCATAGGTAATCTTGAACAACTGACATTAGCCCAGGGGCTAAAATCTGATTGGCCACTGGAGTGTCCCTGTCCTGTTAACAGCCTTTTAAATAAATAAATAAATAAACAAACAAACAAACTGGTCACTAAACTCTTTACCTAGGAGTTTAAGTCACAAGTCAAGGCAGCAGATGCAGGAAAGTTGTATTTTCAGTGTGACTTGAATGCCTTAAAATGAGGCACAGCTCAAAGCTGTAGAGCTAACAGTAAACAAGAATGACCTAAATGTGCAAATGATTAAATCAGGAATTGTGCGTTGATGTTAGATTGGGCCTTCTGTCTAAATTGTGGCCCCTTTCTGACCCGATTTAAAAAAAAAAAAAATCCTACTCGATCTGCCATTGCATAATTCCATATTACTGTGAATACAACCTAGCAAACTACAGTTTGTGTATCGTGTTCAGTTAATTACTGACTTAAGAATGGACAACCCCAACTAAAGCATCAATAGTTGGTGAAAAAACATTTCCTCTTCCTGGTTGTGTAGATGTACAGATTCACATTTCTCAAAGAAATACATAAAGTAAAAAATAAGTTGTGAGACTGAAAGATCACTATTTCTATTATTTTAAAGTTACTATAAATAAAAATGGATTTAAAACAAAAAAAAAATCATCCTTACCTGATGATTAGACTGAATCGTCATTTTATTTCCTCCTCAGTCCAGCGTCATGATATTATGTGTGTGCAGTAGTGGATATCCTGTAGGTATGGGCAGTGTTTGGGAGTAACTAGTTACATGGAACGAAATTACATAACTTCATTACAAAATAAATGCAACTGTAATCATTTAATGATACTGACAAAGAATGAGTAATTAAATTATAGTTACTTCTGAAAATATTTTTGATTACAGAGGTTCCTTCTGTAAAAAGCTTAGGCTTTATGTTACTTAATGTTCATTTTGTTGCTTTGCATGTTTTTAATGTGCGCAACGTCTTCTTTTGTCATTTCCAGTCAAGGCTATTTTGTAAAGTTTGATGCTATTTTGACGCTTTTGACCGGTTCTCTTGTTTGAATCAGCAGCGCCCAAGGTCTGCCATCGACACTGCCTGGTTTAAACTTTTGAAAACGTTAACAGTTGAAAACATTTGTTATAAATTCAGAAAAGTCAAAAAGTAATCAAATGTAATGATCAAAAGGAGGCCGTTGCAGGGAGTTAATTTAGTTTCTTTTTTACAGTGTCATAACCCGGCTCATAGGCCATGACAAAAAGTGAAGGAGGACGCAGAGTGCAGGAGACCGGATACTTTATTGTTACAGAAAGTAAATAAAAGAACCATAACGGAAAATATGAGGTGTGGATGTCAGTCGTGTAAGAGTGTGTGTGTGGGTGCTATGGTGCAAAACAGAAACAACGGTAACTCAAAAGATGTGGTCAGGCGTCGGCGGGGGGATGTCAGAGAGAATGAATGCTGAGGGTGGAGCCTTTACAGTCTGGAGCACCGGGCCCAGGTGCTTCCAAACAGCCATTATCCAATCGACTTTCTTGCCTCCAAGCTGCACCACGGAAAGAGAGAGAAGGTCAAGAGCAATCCACATGCAATCATAAACATAGACGGCAGGGGCCATCACAACGGTGATAGAGAAAAATGTGTTGATTTAAGAGAATTTTCTCTTTAGGTAAAAATAACAACAGCTTATACCTCAAGGTGAAACTGTTCCGTCCTCTGCTGAACAAATCTGACATGAGAGCGACTTTTCTTTGTCTCTGTGTCAGGAGGGATGAGAGTTGCATTCACTGCCTCCATGAGCCGCAGAACAAACTGCTTTGGGCCGTTCACCAGGAACAGCTCTATTCCTTATGATGCCATCACACTCAACCATGGAAGTGGATATAACCCCGCACTGGGTAAGAGCTCAAAAGTAGCAATTTAAAAATTATATTAAGGCGTTGGCTAAGCATTAAACATGATGCCTCATTTCTGTCTGAACGACTGGCAACTTAACCCACCAATGACTAGTGGAATTAGCTGCTGTAGATTTGGTTTGCTCACACATGAAGTAACTTCTGGAGAAAAATAGTTGATTATTAAAGAACAGACACTCTGAGTCTCTGTCACAGTTTTGCATTAGACATACACAGTTCATGTTTTAAAGAGGATTCAGACTATTCCAGAAGCTGCTTAGATCACATGAATGTGTTTTGTGCCTTTAACTAACGTCACCGCTGACATCTGAAACCAAACAATTACACAATTTGTTGCAGGTATATTCACAGCTCCTCGTGCCGGACTCTATTCCTTCTCCTTCTCGGTCTACTCTAAGGTGGGCGGTAGAGGTGAGAGGATGTACTACAAGGTTCAGCTCATGAGAAACAGGGAGGTGGTGGCATCCACCTGGGAAGACAACAGAGACGACTCAGAAGACAGCAGTTCCCAGATGGTACTGCTGTCGCTGCAGCAGGGAGACCAGGTCTACGTCGAGCTGCTGAACAGCAGGCAGATATGTGGGATCACTGACGGCCTCAACACCTTCTCTGGCTCCCTGATCTACTCCACTATGGTCTAATGTAGTATTTCACTGTGATCTAATGTGTCTGCCTGGTCCAAGGGTAACATGTGCTACCTTTGTCTTTTTTGTTTTAAAAGTAAAACTGAAACTACAACATAAAAATTAGGAATAAAAAATTTCTTTTAAAACATGAATTTTGAAGAATGCTCATGCTTACGTAATTGTGCTGTATGGGCGTTTTTAGAATTTTAATGGAAAATATGATATGCATTTTTGAGATTTTTTTAATATATATTTTTGTCCAAAGAATTATTAAAAGTAGAATGGTCATGTCTTTAATACAGGTAAATAGTACCAGACAGAGCCATATTATTTGGCATATAACTATGACGATGACTCTAAAGTACTGTACAATTAATTTATTAAAGAAAAGAATCTTTTTTTTGTAACATACAATCACACTGAGCGCAACTTAGTGAAAACTGTTCTCTGCATTTAACACATGAGGAGCAGTGAGCAGCCTCAAGACCAACTAGGCAGGTGGTGAGGGGAACCGACACAGGGGACGTGCCCCCCCCCCTCCACAGGCCCCGCCACAGCAGGGTATGGAACCTAGAACCTTCTTCAACAGTACTTCAACAGTATTCCTAAAACAATATTGATAAAAAATAAAACACTATTATCAAAGCACAACAGTTATTTTGTGCATAGATTGACAGTATATTTTTGTGCCGTTTTTCTATATCAGACCCTACGACACAATATGATGGTAATACAGAACTACAGCAGAGATGGCATTTCAATGTGAGGAATGCTGTGACATCTCTAATACCATATGTGGGTGTTATTAGTCCAGTAAAACCAAATCTAAAAAATGAAAATTAGGTATGAAAAACAGAACAACCATTTCTGGCATTACAAACATTTTATTTTCCTCTTCTCTTAAAGCATCTCTTCAAGCTTTGTGAAAACTACATAATGTCTACAGTTGGAAACCAGTGGCGCTCCCAGTAATGTTCCATAGCAGTGGCCAGATGACGCACCACTGATGTTGACAGAGAAAAACATGTTTTCATGTTTGTTGCATATTAGTTTTTGGTCTCACAGCAAAATAATCTTTTTTGACATTCACATATCTTTGATGGGTGGACTTTTAAGTACAGTTCAGCAGTAAATTTAATGACAGAATACAACA
>JAQFJA010000014.1:22209531-22222030 GCA_029874485.1 Naso brachycentron
GCCAGATAGCTAAAGCTTCTGCCTCCTGTTCTGCTCCTGTAGACCTGACGGGTCACCAAAAGTCCTGCACCTTCAGAACGAAGAGCTCTAGGTGGTTGGTACAGTTCTATGAGCTCTTCAATATAAGACGGAGCCTGAGAGTGAAGAGCTTTATATGTGATCCGGAGGATCTTGTATTTGTTTTATCCAGAACAAAAAAGCCCATTTCACATCTATCTTAACAGGACTTGTGCCTTTGGGCAGGTAGATCAAAAGATTGCAAAACAAACATACATAGATTTTTTTAAAAAACCCATTGACTTAAAGTAAATTTATATATGATCCACTTACATAACATGAAAACAAATTGATCACGTGTCCCCTTTAAGTCAACCAGATGTAAGTGTCAGTAAAAAATAAATGTAACCATTTGTTTTCTTTTTAACGGTATACGAATGTACGTTGCATACAAAAATGTAAACTCTACATGCTTATCTTGCTTTATGTCATGGCACTGAACAGGGCTGGGTACTGGCAGGGACTTAATGATACAATTATATCATGATAGAAAGCTTAAAGTTGTATATTGCAATATTCCACATAATTCACTTATAATGTAAAAACAGAACTGAAATATGAGTTGCTGTGTAAGATCTCAGTAGTCTTTATACATTAAATCACATTATATTGATAATTCAGCAGATAAATTAAATTAAAATAAATTAATTCAAAATTTTATTTGCAATTAATTCTGGTATAGGCAAATTTACAAAACACAGATGTTGTTGCCATGAAATCAAAATGAAAAAAGGAATTTAAATGCACTTTTGCACTTAAACTGGACACACTGAAACAGAGGAAGTTGTAGTTCACAACCTGTTTAAAACAAGGATATATGTTTTTTCAAAATCAGATTTTTGGAGCTGTAAATCAATGCAGATATCACAGAAATAAATATTGTGATATATTGCCCTATCGATTTTGTTTGCACAGCCCACAGCAGTGAACCACACAATGCAGTTTCTCAGTTTGCGCAGCATGTGGTCTATTTGTTAGCATGCTAAAAGTTTCAAAACAAGCCGCTATCCCTTGATAACGAAATGAATATTACGTATTCTTGAGAAAACAGAATGAAAAAAGATAGTAGCCACCGTGGCCACTCACAGCTTCCGTATTGTTCAAAATATTATCTCTGAAATCTAAATAAAATGAGTTAGGCTTCGGTATAACTTTTGTTGCAAAACAATGTTTTGGAAAAATGGTTCTCAGATTTTCAGATCCTTTGGTATCACATGAACACAACACTTCTCCCTCTGCAACTTTCCAACTGAAAACAGAACGCGACATTTTTGTGAAAAAAAGTAAATTCAGCTTACAAATACTGATAGGTAGCTGCACAGGCTTCTCCTTTCATACCTCCTGTTTCACTGTTGCCACACCATGCAAGTCGAGTCAAGTTATTGGTTTCTTATGTGACTTATGAATCCAGGCTGTCTGAATCCTTGTTTGGGAAACTGTCATTGATACACTGCAGTTCCAAACACTCTGGCAGGGTGTTTATTAGTTATTTGCTCATAATATGTCTTGTAGCAAATAAAACGGAGGTAACGCAAGGTAACAAAATTTTACTTCACTGGAGGGGATCTTACAAAGCCCGGTTTTCTGCTTAATTAGCTTCTTCCCATGAGTGATGGAGTCCATGTTAACAGAATTTTGTCATGATTATTTCACACCAACGATTTCTGTTTGTTAGTTAGTCAGCAGTTTATTTCGAACATGTAGAGAAATAAAGAAAATAATCATACAGTAGTGGACAGACATTAAAAAACAGATTACCAAAGGAAACATGAAAACTAAAAAACCACATATGATTTGATTTACATAAACAAAAAGTGCTCATCTTTGTGTTTTCAGCCACTTCCACACATCAGTAGAAGTTTAACATCATTTGAATCAAAGTGTGACTACAGTAGTAGTGGTTGTTACAATGCAACTGTCCGTCAAATCTGCACAAAGCCATCCCTAACAGTTGTGATGGAGCGGAGTAACTAAACATTCTTTCAATAAATATTTCCTAATCATGTTTTTAGGGTCACTTAAACTGATTTTCCACATAAAAATTAAGTTTACTTGTCTCAGAGAGTGCCACTCAACCAATGAAAATGCTTGTATGATGTCTACTGTGGATCACGGAGAGTGTTCAAGAGTTTGGAATAGCAATTATGATGATGTCACCATGGTTCTGTTGGATTTGGTTTGAGGCTTTGAATTTTTATGATCAAGGTTAGCTCCTTCTGCTTTATCCTATGGTTGTGCTCCTCTTTTATTGGGAGGCTTTCAAAAAAATCTGCCTGTTCAAGTTTTTGCTCGAGCGTGCCTCACCCTCTTCGTCTCACCTCTTGCTGAAGTTTCAGGTTACGGCGTAGTGATAAGTGCCTTTATATCCTGTGAAATGGAATTAGAAGCCAATTTTCTGATTTAGAAAGAGCTGCCGAGCGCAGCTTTTCTCTTGTTCATGATAAATGTCAGCAGAAGTCATTTAATGACTTGTTTCTGTGATGTACTTCTTACAGTCAGCTCTTGAATATTATGGCATTTAAAATATTTTGTTTGATTCTCATTTCATTATCAGTTAAATTGGAAATTAATACTTATGGAACTGTTCAGTTCAAGTGTAAGTATCAAAGTTTACAACGCTTTTCATGATGTGTTGTACAAATGGCGAACTTCAGCAACACTAATCCATTTTAGTTTATGTCTAGTGACGATAAAAAGAGCTGCTGATTTGCTAAGTTTTCAACTAAAAGGCCTTCAACTAAAGGTGTTTTTGTATCAGAAGGTAGTTCTGCCACCACCATAATGAGAAATGTAAAGCCAATAACTGCCACTGCCGTGACACACACACTACGTTACATGAGAATCATAATAATCATAGTTGTAACGTTACGGCAGATCATGCACACACAGCGTTGCAAACAGTTACCATTTGTACAGCACATTAAGAAAAGCATCTTAAACTACAACCCCCTTGAGTCACACCAGTTAACAAATTTATTAATAGTGGACTAAATTCGGGTGGATAAAATCATTCAGAAAATATATCTATGTATCTATATCTATATCAATGACTTGAAATAAAAGTTCATTTTTCTTAAACCAGTCTGATTCTGGGTAATACAGCTTATATATCCGACTGAGAAGTAGCCTATGTTGTTGTGTGGCGCTGCACAATTAATCGAAATCTAATCGAAATTGCAATGTGACCTACTGCAATCTGTGAATCACAGGGAGGTGAAGTATTTGTTATAGGTGAAAAGTGTATCAAAATACCATTTAATTCAAATATTGCTGAGCTGCAGAGTTTTCCTGGCCTACACATCATATTTTACAGACTTAAGGAAACATCTTTGTTTGCTACAGATCCCTGCAAAAATCACACCATAATCATGTTGATATGTGTGTCAATGAACAAGAGAATAATGATGTAAAAATGATCATTTCTTCTTGTATCGCAAAACATATCGCAATCGCAATATCACTGCAAATAATCGCAGTTAGATATTTTCTCGAACTCGTGCAGCCCTAGTAAGGTGTGATCATTTGCCTGCACTGTGCAGACTTAATCTGACAAATTGCACATCAAGATACTAAACGCTCAATACAAAAACTATTATAGAACCACATGTGTGTGTGTGAGGACAGCTGTGCTTCTTGAAGCGCATGAGGTCATGGAGCATTCAGGCCTCATACTGTCAGCTCTCTTTATTGGTTATAGTTTTATTATTGGATAATACATAATGATATAAATGACCCATTAAGGAGTAGTAATTTATCAGCACAAATAATTGTAGATTACCTAGTAAGCCTAAATCTTTTAAGGCAACAGCTTTGACAAGCATCAGTGTAGAAAACAGCCTCACATCAGAATAAAGAGCTTTAAAAGGGAGAGTGTTTATGCAAAAAAAAAAAAAAAAAAGTAAATGCAAACAAGGAACTCAAACACCACAGCCTTTTATTTCCTTAATAAATACCTTTTAAAAAGAACACAAAAGTGTAGCTATCCGTAGAGTTGTCTTGTGTGCTCACATGAATGATTCATCTCTAAGGAGGGGCACCATAACAAAAAACTAGTCACGCCTGATCTAATGTACACATAATCAATTTATCACCAGGATAAAAATAAAAACGGAATATTCAGCACGGTCGTTAAATAGGCTATTTGCTCACTGCCTTTGCCCCGGTGTGCCGTGGAGATATCAGAACGCTTTTAACTTTGAAATGTACCTTTCAGTTCTGTGTATCGAGATAGAGATGTGTGTGATATGTCGTGTCAGTGTGATGTTGGCATGAAGGAGAGAGAAATGTGGAGGACATTTTAGTTGTTGTGCTGTATGCACATTTGCAATGCAAACACTTTCAGAGGAAATAACTTCGAACCAATATGTGTGTGACACAGGCTCAAGTGTTTTCGCAGTTTGAACTGAATGTAGGAAGTAAATCCATTTCTGGGAGCCAAGCAGCGCAGGCCCTTTGTGTTTAGATCTTTTTGTAATAGTCCTCTGCCATTGGAGTCTATGGCAGCCCATAGAACCATATGGTGAAAATTGTTAAATATGTCACACTGATCAGGGACAGTGTCCTGATTCTTGTCGCCAAGTTTCGTCTCACCACCTCAAACACTTAAGCACCACCAACAGGTCAACACTGATGGAAAAATTTGATGGAAAATTTTCAATTAACCTCCACCAGAATTGGCACAGATGATCTTCAGACCAATTCTTAAAAATTATCAGGCAGATTTTTGATTTTCGAAAGCGTTTGCCCGTCACAACCAATCTGCTTGGCCTGCTTGTTGCTGCTTGCAGGTATATCTCGTTGTGTTATTGCAGTGATGGCTCTGCCTGTTGGCAGGAAACAGTTTGACATTTTTTGAAAGAAACACCTATTCACTTTCTGGCTGAGAGTTCAAAGATTTTTATCTCTCATATCTATCAGATTGTTTTTTTTTGGTTTAATATATGAGGGTATGATGAAGTCAAGCAAGGGAGAGAGACTTGCTGGGCTTGAATTTAACAGATAAGGTATAACTTGGTCATAAGTGAGCATTAGAGGAGCTGAAAGGCAGATTTTCTTACCCTGAAAGGAGCTTTATTGTCATCATACGATAAACTGTACAACAAAATTGCGACGTTAGAGTGGAGGGTTAGTCAAGAGCCGCTGGGCCAACCTCACCTAATGTGCCTAGACAGACACAGGGAGCTCACGCAAACTCCACACAGAAAGATCCTCACCCAGCCAGAGACTGAACCTAGGACCCTCTTGATCAGCGGATCTTAAACTTTTTCAAGGATCTTCCCCCTTTGAAATTTGTTTTTTTTTCCAGCAAAGTAACCCCTGCCTGGAGGAAAACAGTTTTGGTAGAAAAAAATGCCTTGAGGTACAATACAGTGCCACTGCCATCAGTGTCTGTTTAATTAACAACCTTGTCACTGACAAACAGCTGAATATCACATTTCTGTTCAGGATCAATCGATAAATTCGTGGTGAACCAGTTTTTGTCATCATCATGCAATAGTAATTATTTTATGTCTGCTATTTTTTCTTCTCTGATATTTTATTTTTCTGACATTTACAAAAAAAAAAAAAAAAGAAAAACTCAAGTAACCCCTGCAGTACTCCAAAGGACCCCTCGGGGTACGTGTACTCCCATCTGAGAACCACTGCTCTTGATATTAGACGACCTGGTTTCAAACCCACAACCTTCCTGCTGTGAGGCGGCAGTGCTAAACCACCGTGTTGCCCAAGAAACCAAGAATGGCCTGCAGTTTCCCCGTTTCTTGCCTCAATGCTAAGCTAACCAGCTTAGCCACATGTTTACTGCGCAGACTTCTGCCAGTTGTTAAACTGTTTCTAATAAAAACAAGAGTCTCTATATTAAAAGAATAACAGAGCCGTTGTAGAAACACTTTTCTTTGCTTTCTGTAATTTCAGTGAGATGCATCATTTTCACAATGGAAATCTGTCTTCTTTACCACTTTGGTTAGCAGTTGCATCAGGTGTTTGTGATGTGCAATATTGTCAGTTTTTTAAATTCTACATTATTCTACGTTTACATTCTTTTCACATGACATTATGTCATTTGGAAATGAAGAATCCTGAAAAAGCCAACTGAATGACGATATGTTCACGTTCACAGCCTTTTAGTGGTAGTGTTTATTCATTTTTCTGTCAAGTCATCGTGAAAAACAGATGTTCAATTCATAAATCAGAAATTTGGGGGGAAAAAAACCAAAGAGAGAATCTTTTTTTCCCCGTGGCCTGATCAGCGCTGCCTGGTGTTTAGGACTCATGAGCCAAAATGTCGACAACTTCTGAGGCGGCGAGATGGACGTTTTGCAGCTGCCCTCCTCACAGCACTACACACACCAGCACGAGCAATTATCCGTCAACCCCTCGCCACCACAGCACTTTCACACACACTTAGCTGTAGACACATGCTTCGGCTGATGGGTGTGGTGATGTATGGAGAGTGGCTGGACGCCGGCAGCTGTGTTTATCTTGGTTCCATCTGTGGGTGGGCCTTCAACTGTGTTTGTACTTGGGAGCCCGATAACCGTTGTGTCAGGGCTGCATCCCACTATGATTCATGTTTACTTTACCTTTCTCCTGCGGACGTCCCTTGGATCGCTCAGTTATTGTTCCACAGCAGCAGAGAAAATGAATCGTACTTTTTTCGAACGGTGTTGTTTAAAAGTTTAACCTTGGCATTTTATGACACGAGGAGTTCGTCCTGCAGACTTTTCTTAACCTTTACTGATGACCATTACCTTCGATTGCTGCCTGCTTTTGTTCCTATTTCCAGAGTCATCAGCAGTGGCCTGAATTGATTAAAGCAGGGCCATTATAAGCTCGGGCACACAGAGGTATTGACTGAGTTCCTGGTCTCACTTCCATAGTGACCAAAGTGCTGACAACTGGATGGTTCGTTTTAATCACATTTAAATAAAATGTATCCATTCCTCTTTGGCTTCATTTGGCATCTCAGCCTCCCAACGCTCCACCTCTCTGCCTGCGTTACATCTTTAAAATGAGCCAGACATGAAAGCAGTCAGGCGCTGGACTACTCACAGAAGGGTCCTCTGTCATTATATTTGTGAGAGAGAAGAAAGTGACAAGGCACGGTTGAACAAATCAATGCACTGCATGCAGCTCTACAATGAAATAAGATTTTTACCCATTCAAATAATTAAAAAAAAAAAATTGTCATGTGGCGGTCAGTGTCGATATTGTGGCAGGTGGCCACAAATAAATCAATGTATGGGAAACACTAGGATGGGAATGGAGAACCAGTTGGGGTTTCACGTTGTCCCATGCTTTTAAATCATATAAACTTATCATCCATTGATCAGTTATAGTGTGTCTGCTGTTGCAAGTTGAAAAACAATGATGTCTAACAAAGTGTCTGTGCCGATGGAAACTTGGAACAAGCAGGAGTCAAAATGGAGATGACATGGTGGCAGTGGCGCATGCAGATCCAGAGGCCGATAGCTTCTGCATACCTCTACTTTTTTGTTTGTTTGTTTTAGGAATGCACCAGATGTTCTGCCCACCGAAATTATTTGGCCAAAAATAGCAAAACAAAAGCACTTTCGTGTTCAGCTGAATAATTGAAAGGCAGAATAATTTTTTTCTGAACAAAGGTGTTTTTTAAAACACTGATAATGCGATCAAACAGCAACCAGCATGGAGTGAGCGGCGTTTGGCTATTATGGTAAAATGCATGAAATGCAGCATGTTGAGTACAAGCTGAGGCTATTAGAGATAGAAAGAGATGGCAGCAGCAGCAGCAGCAGCAAAAAGGAAAGCTCCTCCTAACATTAGTCCCAGGACGCCCACTCCATCCGTTGTAACTTATTCTGCAGCCTCAACAATGACGACACAAGCTGTTTCTGAAGCTCAGACATCACTTCATGACTGACAAAGGGGATTTACATAACATTAGCTTGTGACTGCAAAATACAACTTGGCTGCTTTCAACAGCAAGGCTACTGGAATTTAAAGTAAACAGGAAACAAAAACTTCTCTCTCTCTCTTCTGCTCAGAGAGAATCATGGGTAATGAAGTCCACAAAGACCTAACAGTTAACTTGTGCATCTAATCTCTAAATTATTCTCTGCACTTGTAATTCACATATCAAATGACATGTAAAGTCTTCTTTAAACCAGTGTTTTACTATAACTGTTCAATATGTAATAGTGATTTAAATGTTTCATGCATTATTAATTTATAAATCCCTGTAAAAACAAAAAACATTTTCCCTCAAAAAAAAGTTACACCTCCATACATGCCTGACGTCTTTGAAAAGACAAAAAAGTTTGTTAGAGCCAGTGCCAAAGCAAAAGGTCATTTTTTTCTTTGAAAATCATGACTAAGGCACATTTATTAAATTTATGCAATGGTGAAAAAATTTCCAAAAGAAATGAAAAACCTGAAAAAAAGAAAGAAAGAAAAGGGGGGAAAAAAGTGTTCAGTTTCAGTTTTCAGCCAAGTGTTTCATTTTTTTCGGTTTTGGCCACAAATTTATATTTTGGTGCATCACTAGGTTGTTTTAATTTCTTTTTTTTGGCTTTATTGCTACACATAAATGAAGTGGATGTAGGGATTTTTTAACAATCACAGCCCACGTCCGCTTCTGATCAAACATCCAGATAAAAATACATAGTCCAGCTTGATTCAGGCTGTTCCTGATTAACATCTGGTTGCAGGAAAATGAAATGGAACAAATGGAAAAGGCCGCACAATGGAAAGTCAGAGACTGTTGTGCTTAGATCTGTGCAGAGGCCGGTCTCCACCACAGCGTCCTGCGTTAAGCTGTTACGCTCAGTGTTCTGTTCTGTCTGTGTTCCACGCTGACAGAAAGGAGGAGCTGGACTCATCACGTGTTTCACATCACTGATGCTTGGTGCTCAAACGAGTTAAAGCTGACTAATGGACAGTATTTTCCACAGTGTTACCAAACTTTCATTTCGTTGTGCAACTCTGTGTTACACAAGGATGAATAAATTACCTTGTACACTTGTAACCCTGCAAGAGGAAGAAACAGCCCAAAGAGTGGCTGTGTTTAAGGAAGAAAGATTACAGCAGAGCTCGTTGTAATGTCTATAAAATGATCTTTTCACATAATCTCAATGTCCTGGACAAGCGCATGTACATGTAGCTGCCAGTTGCTACCTTATTGTTCAAATTCATAAACAAAATACACTGATAATACAGCAAGAAAAGAACTGCTTGTACCTGTATAGCTCTACTTGGTTATTAATAAAAACTGGATTTAGGTGGATGTTTGGCTCGACACGCTGAACTAGCATTGTTTGATGAACAGCGACTCTCACTTGTTCTTCTGAAGCAAATTTAAAATGAAGAAAATAACCAAATAGAATCAAATGATATGATAGAATTTTGTTTGGAGATCGTATCATGCACCCAGAAATTTATTTCAGATGAAAGCCAGACATTTCCCTAATGGCACATTTTGCTCCCAGAGAATTCTGGGCACTTTTCTGCATATGATTTTGAATTATTCAGAGGTCTTAAAATCTTAGAAATGTGTCTTGTCATGTCTGTCAGTGATCATGCAATGTGTTGTACCATTTTCCCCGTTAGTTATCTTATTGAATGATTGTTCTCTATTAAAATGTTCTGTTCACCAATGGCGAGTGTGACTGGCCGGCCGAACAGCAGCTAAAAAAATGGTTGCTTTGCGTTGGCAGGCCCCACCATCTCTCTAGAGACGACAGGACATTTTCAACATGGAACAGTTAGTTGCGAGATCACACGGTGCAAAACAAAATACCTTAAATGTTTTAGTTGATGTCACAGAAAATGTAAAAGTGCCTCTGTAATGTAGGGGTGTGTGATATGACGATATTAGGCCGTGAATGATTAGAATGTGTCAGCGATCTGACATTACTTAGGGAACGTTTGCTTCGTGGGTCAGCGCACGTTCTATCTGTTGCAGTTCTAGGCATTTTTTTTTCCAACCTAATCGCACTTTTTGCAACTCCATCCTGTTCCATAGCTCCCATATACAGACGCAGATAAATGAACTAAACTCAGCAAACGTGCAGCGTCTTCTTCCCTCCACTTTTTCGGCATAGACTTGTAAAACCAAACAAAAGGATCATGAAGGAGTGTGAGTTGAGTCCGCCTATATAAGCTCATAAAATCATCCACAGGTCTGTTAAGTCACAAACAGCTGCAGCTGGGATGTTAGTGTTAGCTAGTATCGTTAGCGTCAGGAGGAAGGAGAGCTTGAATTTCTTCTGTCTCTAACTATTATATATATATATATATAATAGTTAGAGACAGATATGTAACTTTAGTCTTAACTAATATGGAAAACTAAAGAATTGTGGTAAAAATCAAGATCGTGAACCTGCCATGAAAAAAATCGGGATATGATATTTTTGCCATATCGCCCAGCCCTTCTGTGATGTATTACTTGTCTGCAGGACCTGTGAGGTGGAGTGATGGGGTGTTTGTCCGTCTGTCGTATGTCTTTCATGTTGTTGTTTGTGTGTATGCATGTTTTACAGCAATAAAAATTTGATTAAAATTTAAATAAATAATCCCATAGAAGAACCATGGCTGGACTCCATTGCTCCACAGGCTAACCAAAGCTATTTTAATGCAATTTAAATTTTGCTTCAAGGGAATTGTTCTCCCTGAACAATAAGACCAAAAAGATTTAACTATGTTGGGTCAGAAAATCAGCAATTACTAGACTGAAGAAACTCTGCACTGCTTACCGACCATGCTGCCAATTTGTCTGTGTAAAAATTTGTATTAAAATAAAATAAGTGCCCTGCAGGACTGCCTGTTTGATTTTTGAGAAGCAGTTTGACATTACGAAGCAGGTAAACAGTGAAGACTTTGCACATATACACGTGGATGGCACATTTTTTTCACTTAGAAAATTGATCAGAAATAAGATCAGTGGAGTTGGTTCTGATTCATGGTTAAGTCTTTTAACACAATATCATAGTTGTAAAGCTCTGTGTGGACTTCACTCTGTCAAATGTACTTAGCTCTGTTTCTCTGTGCACTTACAATGTAAACAGGGTTAAAAAACTGTCAATGTGTGGTGTGGTACTCTGTTAAAATGCTCCTGCTGCAGTCTTTGAGTATAACTTTTGGTGGAATAAACCCTCACATTCACATCAACTCCCACTCACTGGCTACAGAGATATACAAATATACTCAGTGTTTACAGATTTCAGTTTAAGGAAAACATCTGGTTCAATGAGGTTGTGGTGTGTGTGTGTGTTTGTGTGGGTAGAGGAGTGTTGGGATGCATGTGTGAACTGTTTGAAATGTGTGTCAAAGTCTTTAAATGGGATGATTTACTTAGCATCGTTGTGGATAGCTGGTTAAGAAATACACGACTGTAAACTAAAGTGTTATTGTCCGTGTGTTGTGTGTCTCTGCAGGTAGCCAATCAGACGTTCCACACAGATCGGCCCGACCTGCCAGAGTGTTTCCAGCTCTCTGTCCTGTCATGGCTGCCATGCATCTACCTTTGGGCTGTCAGCCCGATTTATATCTTCTATCTCAAGAGAAACAACAGAGGCTACATCATGATGTCCATTATGAACAGATTCAAAACGGTGAGGGGGCATGTTGTTATATATTGATCACAGATTCCTCAAAAGCAAGGTTACAGTGATGCAGTGTATCAGTCCCTCAGCACTGTCCACTTCTGTTATGAGTACAGCTGGTTAATCAGTACTTTATTGGCTGTTTCCGGAAAAAAGTCAGCCTGGCCGCAGACCAGAGACTCCGCCCACTTCAGTAAGTGGACTTGAGCCTCTTGGTCTGGCATTGTGCTTTGAAGCTGTCCCGCCATTGGTAGGGAGCCTTGAGCGAGACTAAGCTTTCTGTCAAGAAATATCCGACATTTCAACCAACAAAACCACGTTACAGGACCACTAACAGTAACGTGTTGTATGTGGTGTGATGGCGGTGATATGAGTTTAAAAAATGCCAGTTTATACATGGAAAAGTAGTCGTGACACATCTGTTTAAACCAGAGCTCTTTCTTGCCAGAACGTGTCTGTCCTCGGCAGCGAGAGGCAGGAAGTACCGCTGTAGGTCCCGCGGTCTACTCATGATGATAATGTGATGTGATTTAAAGTGAAAAATGTTTGTCTCTTTCCACGATGTATGGTGGGTCAGAATCTCAATCACAACACAATATAACAACATTTGTGATTATTTAATTTAATTATTTGGAGACATTTTTGAATTTCCGTTGCCTCCTTAACCAGTTAACTAACGACCAATTAGGAAGGTTAAGAACTGTATGTTTTTTATATGGGGGGCATGGTTAATTTGCACATTTCATTTTAAAAAGTTAAACCGCCCCCCCTGATGTTTATTATATTTTCTCTCTGCCCTCCCCCTGCCTCCGTAAAAAAACTGATATGCCCTCCCCCATGCAAATAAACCTGTGTTTTTACAT
>JAQFJA010000014.1:22381518-22391793 GCA_029874485.1 Naso brachycentron
TGGTTAAAAAATGTCAGGAGGGACTGTTGGTCCATGGGCATTTTCACATTTTCAAATCTGGCCTTCTTTGAAAACAATTTGGACATCTGTACAAAATCAAACGTCAGTGGTGGAAATGAAACTACGTCTATCAAAAATACAACACGAACCAACAGAGTCAAGTTGAAATTTGGAAAAGATGTATTTTTTTGTCCTTTTTGTTCTTTTTTTCCATGATTTTCAGTGACTTAAAATAATTGACAAAGTTATGCTTGAAGGCTGCGGATGAAGAAGAGCATCTGTTCCATTTGCACGAATGAATGTGATATTTACCCTGTGAGATCTCAAGATTAACAGCATCAGAGATATTAGAATCCGAGTTGTCCATAAGATAGATGATGTCAGTGTAGGTAAATGAAGGTATACTGTCAATTTTCAGTGATAATGGATTATGCGCGGCAGACCAGAACAATATGACATGTGAACATTCAAAAAAGAGATGCTCAATAGTTTCATCCTCTAAAGAACAAAAGACACAAGGATCCATTGCAAATTTAAATCTCTCGAGCAAAAAATCATTGACAGGGTAAACTGCTGATATTATCTTAAAATGTGTTTCCTTTACTTTGGAAGCAACACGGCAAGATATATAAAGAGAAAATGTCTGTCTCCTTAAAGAAGTCCTGCTGTATATCATCTTGGAGAGCATGAGTTGAAGTCACCAAAATGTATTTGTTTAAAAACCAGACGTATTAACTTCTCATTACATTTTTATTCAACAAATTAACCTCACCAATTTTCAGTGTGAGAAAAATTGGAGTAAACAAAAAAAACAAAAAACAAACAAACCCTGCCTGCTGTTTTGTATCAGTTGACGTAGAAGAACAGGAACTGCTTGGCGGATTTTTTTGCATCCTTAAACATTTTGCAGTGAAGTTTTCAAAAGAAAACAAGAAGTATTAAGAACTTTAGGTTCTGTTACAGTTTTTGTAGTGCTTCCTTCCTACAAAATATTTATAAAAACTTGTTTTTTTCTCTAAGCCTACTGTTTCTGAGGGCAACAGTGAACTTTCACCCCAAAGATCTAAGTCATGATATAAAGGAGTCACTCTGTGTGAAGGTCCAGACAAGCCTGCGGCCGTCTGCGTGGTCAAGCACAGAATCAGACCACCAAGGAAAAGACAGAAAAAAGAAAAGAAAAAAAAAAACAGAGCTGTGTTCTTACTTGAATATGTTTGCACAACCTCAATGATGCTAAAAATTCACAAATCATCTCCTGCTTCTGTCACTTCCTCCGACACAGTGACACTTTGTCTGTCTGTCATTTCCCTACAGCATGTTCCTCAAAAAAAAAAAGGATTTCTTTCTCATATCGCTCTCTTGTCCCAGTTTTAATGGCTCCCTTCTGCTGCGTTTTAGCCCCAAAGCTCAGTTTCACACTCCAGTTTTCTACTCAGCATGCAAAATTCACTCGATGTAAATAACCCATTAAATGCTGCAGCCAAAAATGCACCACATAAAGGGTTTATTCTTCTATTTTGGAAATACAATGAAATAGATGCCCAAGGGCGTATTAGCTCAGTGGTTTTTAAACCTCTACCTTTAGATTTGATCTGTTTTTCCACCAGCACAATAAGTTACAAGACAGTCAAGCTTTTATCAGCTGAAAAAAGGTCTGCTGAAGCTGAAACAGACCAAAATCTTAGCAGGGGTCCAACAAGTTTTATTGGAATGCAAAATACCGCTGGTCCTTTCAAAAAGCCCCTGCAATCAAACAGCATGAGCAATCAAGCATGAGGCTCATTAGCCTCTCAGCTTATAAATTAGCAGGTGTAATTGTTCTTTTCTTTGAAGTTTAAAGTCCCTCTCAAGTTTTAGTCTTTGTGTTTATTGCTCATGCTAATTTGACATGAGTCCTTCTTGGACTTACATGTATTTTGTCTTCTCATCTGCAATGGACGGTAAAAGACATCATAATGCTCCAAAGTGAGAGCTTGCTGGATCATGAGGCACTAAAAGATAATCCCATTTGCACTTAGAATTTTTGTACTTTCCAAAATCAACAATCCAACAGCAACGGCAGCATAATATGGCCATAAACCAGGTGTGCCGAGAAATTCAGGCAGCGTTTTGAAATTCCCACTCAACTTGTCTCTGTCATTTTGCACATAGCTACAACCGAATGCAACACCATAAATGCCACTGATGAGAAGTGAAGAGTGTGTTTTGTCATCCCCATTTGAATGATGATTTTGTGTCCCATCCTTTCTATGATGTGGCCATTTGAAACAGCTTTCATTTTTGCCCTGAACTACATAAAAATTTAAATAAAGATCAGAGTTTTTACTTTTCATACTGAGGCAGACATGAATGCCTTCACCAAATTTGATGATAATCCATTGAATGGTAGTCATGACCTTCAACTCAAACACAAATGTCAGGCTTCTGGAGGAATACACACCTGGAGTTGGACCAGCTTCTGCTCTGATCCACACGCAACACTGGTGGGAGTTCAGAGCTCAGAGTTTAACATTTAAACTTCTGGGATTAAAACAGCAAATTCAGGCCAGTTGGTCTGTCTGTGACTCCATTTGGAAGTTTTGTGCCATTTTGCAATAGACCACTCCCATTGCCACGCCCCCTTTTTGCCAATTGACATGAATACAAACACACACTTTCACATGCACACAGTCAGCCTCCTTGGATGAAAACTGTGACCCAAAGACGGGGGAATTTTTGTGGCCCTACCAACCAACCAACAGAGCGACCTATAGGGCTGAAAGGCAAGTGGAATCATTTTCGCATCAACATGCAGCAGCGCGTCATGGTGTGCTGACCTGAAATACTGAAATGAGTCCGTCTTCATTGACTGCGTCTTGGAGGAAAAGCGTTCTTTACGGCGTGAACAAACAGAGAGGAGAGGGGAAAAACAAAAGACTGGAAGGAATTACCTGAAAGAACCAAAGTCTGGTGAGTGCTTAGTTCAGTCAGAGGCTGAGCAGTAAACACACACACACCCTCTGTGGTTGTTGCTGTTCACCAGCTTACGCCTACCGTACTGTATGATGACTGTTTTGGATAAATAAACACTAATTAGCTTACAGTTAAACTTATGTGACTAACACAAATAAATACAAATGATCCACATGTAGAGCAAGCTGAATTTTTGAAATAGAAAGTTTAAGTGGTTGCGGTTCGAATTTTTAATGGCAGACATTTGAGCCTCTAAACAAAACACCCAGTAAAGGGAACAAATGTTTAAAAAATTACATTTTGCACAGCTCTACCAAATATCATATCTTGGTATTTTCTTGCCATTTTATACCAAATATGTGACCCTTATATTTATGTATTTTCTATGAAGTGGGCTGAAAGTTCAATTAAAAGTCAAAGCTACATCAAAGCATCTAAGATGTCACAAGCATTTTTATCAAAACAGGGATAAAAAATGAAATACAATGACAGGGTTCGATTCCCTGTTTAAAATAGGTGGAAAAAGATGCAAATGAAAAATTGTTAAACACAATACATGAAAAAATAAAGGTAATAGGTAAGGTAATAGGTAATGTGCAGTTTTTAGAACAGCTAATGTAGGCGGATACAGATGACATCATTTTACTGTCATGCAGCATTCAAAACCAGGAAAAAAACTAACAAACATTTTAAAAAACTATCAAATGATGATACCAAAAATTTCCCATGAAATCTCATACCTCATATCACAATATCAATATAATATCACTATATTATTATTATATATTCTCCACCATATCCAGGTCCAAGCCCCTTCTTTTCAATATGCTGCAGTGCTGTGTCCCGTGTTATCTAAATATATCTGAGTAAAAAAAATAATGATCAAACTTTAATTCTGCCGCTTTCCTAGCTATGAGAAAGACAAAGGACGGGGCCCGCACATTGTTCCACCGGCTCACTGTTCCGCCCGCATGTTGTGAGATACACCAACAGGCCAGCAGAACACCAAGTTTAGAGGTAAGGTATGAATTGAGGTTAGGTTAAGTTTAGGATTAGGCATAAATTAGTTAAGGTTAGGGTTAGGGTAAGGGTTTTGGTTCATCTGGACAAATAAATGGAAGTCATGAAGCCATTCAAACAGCCTAAAAGAGCAGCCATCTCTATCTGTTCATCTTCATCTTGAAAGGAATGGAGGAGGCAGTGAGCAGTTGGATGTCTGTAATATTGGTGCATCTCACAGCATGCGGGTTGAACAACAGGCTGTCGGAACAGCAGTGCGGCACCAAGAAGACATGGCTACAGTTGATAACGTTAAGTGAATGAGGAAAAGTTCTGGCTGGGTGCTAAGCTTAGCTAGCTAATGTTAGCATCTATTCACTTAGCCTAAACAAAACAGACCCTGTGCGAATATCTCTCATTAAAGTCACAGTTTTAAAATGTTATGTTGTTAGGGACACAGTAATCCAAACTGGTTGTATTAGCTGTGCTCTTGCTTGGCTGAAACAAAAACATAATTTAATATGTTACCGTAACCTTTATCAGAGATATCCTAACAGTGTTGGTAAAAGTGAATGGATGCTAACGTAAGCTAGCTAACCTTCACACCCACTTGCTAAAACCAAAACTTTTTCTTCATTTACCTAACGTATCTTATTAACTGCAGCCATGTTTTCTTGTCTTTCTTATCACTAGGAAAGCGACAGAATGAAAATTTGATCGTGTGAATTAGCATTCACCCCCCGATATATTTGCATTGTAGGCCTATCGAAGCAATTAAGCACCAACTTGGTTCAAAACGATTTGTTTGCTTGCATGAAAATGCTGCCTGTGGCACAAAGTGCAAAGCTAACTGAAGCAAATCAAACTGAAGCTTATCTTGTAAATAATTACATTAAACCCACACAGTTAGCATGTTTGTGTGCATGTCGACTTCAGTCTTAACAGGAATATTCCCCGAAGTTTTTCAGAGTTTCTCCCAGTTGTGAGTCAAGGATTTGAGTGTGAGTCTGGATCTGCTGTGGCAGAGAAGTTTGGACTGACTGTTGAATCTATGCCTGAATACATCAAAGATGTTGAAGGTAGCCTCTGGTGACTCGGTTTTCATCAATAATTTTCAAGTTTTCAAGACTAGGTTTTATCCACCAGTACTGAAAATGAAGTGAGACAGGATGAGACAGGCAAAGAGGAGCCCGAGGGAGAAGAAGCAGAAATCCAACTGTCAGGATACGTGTTGATGTGAGGTTTGTTTACAGTAATTCTAAAACTCGTGTTAAACTTTCAGCACATAATGTCCCTGTTGTTTCCTAGTCATATAATTTATCTGCAGTGAAAGATGTTATAGGTTTGTTGTTGGATGTAGGGGGACTAAAACACATAGCACGCAGGAGGTGCATTTCAAGACAGCAATCAGAGGTAGGTTCCAACCATCTGTGGTTTTACCTACTGTGTCAATAATTAAATTAGGTCAGTTTCTCAGTGCCACCTCCAAATACCAGAAATAAATCTGCCAAATCTGCTGGTTCATGGTTTGATAAGCAAAACAACCCGCAGGCTCCCTGGAGGCTGTGAGTGAAGCTCTGTCTCGTCCCAGAGGCTCACAAACAGTCTGATTCAGGCTGACAGCCTTCTGTGGAAGTGGTCTGAGAAAAGAAGAGTGCAGCAAGGTGAATCACAAATGTGACAAGGCCCTGTACGGACAAATAAAAAAAATAAAATCGCAGCATTCCCTTTCTTTCAGCCTGTCTGTGAAGGCCACGTTGTAATTGGATAAGCAGAACACATTTAAAAAACTTTCCGCTTGATTCAAATCTGGACAGTGACTTCAAAGAGATGTCTGTGAATTTAAACTGCATGTCAGCGACAGACATAAAACAAAAACAGCTTATTTTTGCCTTTAAAATGTTTGTGATAGCTGTATGCACCTGTCAAAAGTGATGAAACCAGCCTGTCTAAGGTTTTTTCCCCAACTATATATATATATGCAAATAGTTTTGATCAGAACATATTGATCCAAAAATTAAGTTAATGAGGAGTTTTTTTGTGTTGTCAGTAAAAGGTTTTTTAAATTATCGGTTTGTCTGCAGTTTTTCTTTCAGCAACAGCAGCAAACAGGCAAACAAGACAGTTTAGACTTAAGTTTTAAGACATAAGTGACATAACTTTCTCACTGAGAAAAAACATACTTTATCTGGATTTGGGAAAAGTAAAGTGTCATGCAAAAGTTATTAAAACAAGTAGGTTAACAAGCTCTGCACTCGCTGCATACCTGTCAGCTGCAAGCATTTGACTAACAAGACAGTCTGTAGGGCTGACGGCAGCAGCTGAGTCGAACTAAAACTCTATAAAAATGACCTTCTCAAAAAGCAACATGAACAATGGTGACAAGATGACATCTAAAATAAAATCACCAGCAATAAGATTTATGCCCCTAAGTGTCCTACTTATAGCAAGCCCAACCACATTTACATCCTCAGAAAAGTCAAAGAAACAATAATTGGAGTCAAAGTAAAACACTCCAACATGGTACAATGAGACAACTTGCCTCCGAAAGGAGCGAGCTCCTCGAGATACTAATGCGAGTCAGCAATGTGCTGCAAAATTTCAATTTGCAGAACCTTTTAATTTAACCTTAATATGTCTACCCCTAAATATGACATTTTCACAGTTCATTTTTGATTCGGCATCACACTAAAAATGCTTGAGAATGCAATATAAATGAATGTTAAAGGGGGAGGCCTACCACAAAGATTCAGCATTGCACTTGAAGTAGCTTTGAGTCCAAAAAAAGCATCAAAATCAATGAAGCAGAACCAAATATATCTTTTAGTTATCAAAATCTTGCACGTATTACACACAATGTGACTGTAACCGTCAATACTTGAGATAAAGGTGTGTTGTTCTATAAGCATCTAAAGTAGCCTCGAGAGGCTAGCCTCAGGCAGAGACGAGGAGCAGGCTACAGAGGCCGAACAGCTCACTCCTGTCTAACTCTGCACACCCAGGTTTTTGCCATTTTCTAAATTCCTAAGTTTGATACGTTGTACTCTAGTCTCTCGTGAGGTACAGTTCGATTTGGTATGGTACGGTACGCAATTATTTGAGTTTCCACTATCAAAAGGGTACCAAATAACCGTACCTGTTTTGGTCACCCTTTCGTTGGGGTGCCACGTGGTCCCAAAAGGGTCCCAAGAGGGTGGAGCTACACACACTGACCACCAGACCACCTGAATCACAGTATGCTGAAAGTTCACCCCAACTTGAAGAGTCTACATCTGTGCTAGCAGCTCTGTGAGAATGAGACTTGTGCTTTAAGCTAAATTCTTACATCAGCGAGCTAACTTGCTAAAAATGACGCTAACGCTAACATGTTAGGTATAATGTGAACCACATTCACTCATAGTTGTGCATGTTATTATACACATTTGCTAACACAAGTTTGGAAGGTATTTGGTCATAAACTGATGTACTGGACAAATGTCAGTTTTTGCTTGAATGATAATTACCTGATTTGTTACACGGAATCATCACAGAAGTTGTTCAGGAAAACTGTTTGAAAAAGGGCAGGCATTTTCAAAAAACACTTGTCAGGTTCTTGGGAGGTACCAACCAAACAAACAGATCAACGAACCATCCAACGTTGTAGAGAAATTCCTCAAGAGGAGCCAGCTGGTAAATCACACTCAAACTCTTGCTGAAGCCAGTTGGAAAGAGTGTGAGAGTTGGTTTTTTACACTGAGGAAAGCCTTCAGTGCGGTTCTTTGTTCTTCTTTCTGTGAGGAAATATTCTACAATTCTGATATGATTGATGCTATCACAGCTACACTAACCTCTATAGGAGCCGCAGCTGTTTTATATGAATTGTCACTGATCGCCATTCTGGTTCAGACACAAGCGCACAGCCTGGCAAGATGAATGAATCCAGCTGCCTTGCAACTGAATATGAATTCTCAGGGGATCATAAAAGTTGATTCAGACCGTCCTTTGGAAAACATGAATGAACCAAATTTAAAGATCGCCTTAAATGAAAAAATTTCCCCAGTTTTATTCCTGTGTTAACGTGTTAACTGTTCATGAATGTTATCTTATATGACAAATATAACAAATAATGATTTTTTGAGTATTTTTACATTAAAGTCTGGTCTCATCTTTCATCGAAGATCTTCAAATTTTTGATGACTCATCCTGCACTCAGAGCCATTTTAATTTTTTTCATCCAATGAAAACGCTTTCTCAAATTTTTTTGGAAAATTATAGACACAATCCTATTGCTGGTTGTGATGCATGAACCTGCAGCTGTCCTTCACCAGCAGTACTGCCGGCTTCTGCAATTACTTTAAACAAATAGGCACAGTTTGACTCCAAAAACGTGTCATCCCCATCCGATTCGTCGTAAATGTAGTGTAGGTTAAGGTGGTGGCGAGATGAGGGCGTTTGTAGCACACTTTCAACTCTTTTACCTACTGTTAATGTCAGTCACTATCTGCGACAAGTTCCTGCCTAGAGGCTCATTTTTGCCAGAAACAAGTCAATACGTGGAACTGGTGATAAACGAAAACACAGGAAATCACCAAACTCATTGGGATACATCACTGGAAACCATGAATGTCTGTAGAAAATGTATGAAAATCTATTGTATAGTTTTTGAGTTACTTCAGTCTGGATTAAGGTGATGGACTGGCTGACCACTTTTGCTATGGCTAAAAGTATTTGAATCTATTTTGCCGCATCAGCACATAACAGCTTGCTATACCACAAATGTGAGAGGAAAAATCATCGCGCACAAGTGGTAACATGAAAGAAAGCAGAAATTCACTGTAACACTCTCAGTTTCCAGTTTGCCCAGTTTGGCAGGCCTGAGCCAGCAGTCCCTCACCTCTCTGACACAGTGTCTTTGAAGACGATCTTGAAAAGTAGGTCACTACATTTTTAGAGTCACAGATGTTCTCCTGACCTCTGACCTTGGGATGCACGTCTCATAAATCACATGAAGTTAGAGACCCTGAACGCCAACCACTCACTGGGTTTTCTGTGTTTGTGTTCATTCAGTCACACAGAAAGGTGAGACCACGAACATGTGACGCTTTCTTCTTTCCTTGGCAGCTCCTTGAAAAGCTGCTACCTGAGCCTCCATGGCTGGAAAGAGCACATTATGAAGTTATTATGACTAGAATATTGTAATTTACTCCCACTCGCTTCACAGTACATGAACTCCCACACAAACAAGAGCCTAAGTCTCAAGCAAGCAGCAATTCTCCCTCCCTGTCACACACATTCACACACGCTGTTTGTGTAAACACCGTGTACACCTCATCAGTGTCGCATTATATCCATAAAAAACACATTAGCACATGAATGGGCATCAAAACAGACAAATTAGAGCCCCCGTCATGCTTTCAACACGTCCTCTTCCCCCTGTCTCTTCAATCCACAAGCTCAGGGACGTTCCCAAGCTCGCCTGTCTCTCTCTGAAAGAATAAAGGCGACCAAGATGAAGGGAAAAAAGGGAAAGCATCAGAGGGCAAGCCTCAGTGAGGAGAGTGTGCGTCACAGGTATTTGTGCTCGTGTGACACTTCTCCATGGTTGTGCAAGGACAAGATGTGACTACGTTTTGCTGTTATTTCCAACTACGCTGAGAGCATTTATTGCTCGGTCCCACAGTGCTCAGCGGAAAGAGGAGGGGAGGAAAAAGGGGATGCTAAAAAGAGTTTGTGGGGCAAAGGAGTATGGTAAATGAGAACATAAATCATCTGAATGAGACATGTGAGTCAGTACGCAGAATTATTCCCTGAATCTCACCGTCAGCAACTAGGAGCGGTGGTTGGTTGTGAAGGCACGACTGTTCGTGAGTTTCAGGTGTTTCATTAAAGTGTTTTTTATAAAACACGAAGAGTCCAGCTTGTGTGGATTCTGCGTGACAAAGAGATTCACATATATTCACTTTGGTAGGTATTGTGGAAACATTGTGATTCATATGAAATGATCAAATTCAACTAGGAGTGAAGTGGTTCACAAAATTTATGGCTCAGTTCATATCACAGCTTTGGGGTCAGTTTTCGGTTCAGTTGGGTAAGTTGTTGTTGTTTTTCTATATTTTTTCAACACTCCAGATTTACCATACATCAGCATAAAATATGTTACCTAATAATCCACCATTTACACTATTTAAAAATAAGTTATTCTCAAGGACATGTCATGTAATCAATTCTTAACATTACATTTGAACACATCACAATAACGTTTTCTTTATTTTTGCCTAATAGTCATTTAACTGACAGGACATTGAACACATCATGATATAACCTTATTATTTTGGCTTAAGTTGA
>JAQFJA010000014.1:22461300-22478038 GCA_029874485.1 Naso brachycentron
AACGTTTCTCAATGGAGAGTGGCCAGACGCTTCTCACATAGTGAAACAATGTGGAAGCGGATGGTTAACCAGGCTAATTGGTACTGGCATCGGCCCCAAAAATCTCATATCAGTCGGGCCCTGGTGTGCATGTGTGTGTGTGTTTGGGTGTGTACTGGTTTTTGTTACCTATTTAGGACTTTTTCTGGCATAAACACTGACTATATGAGGGCCAACAGTCCTCATGGGGACCAAATACGGGTCCTTATGCAGCATAACTTGATTTCTGAGGTCCTGGTTAGGTTTAAGGGTAAGGTATGAATTCAGGTTAGGTGTGTGTGTGTGTGTGTGTGTGTAGGAGCAAAGCTGAGAGTTATGGTTGGTACTAAGAGGCTGCTGAGGCAGAACACACAACTCTGGATCCCTCAGCTTTCATCTCATCAGTGTGTCTGTTGCTACCATAACTGAACACAGGCTTAGTGTGTGTGGTTTGGGGATTTAACACTGAAAGATCACTACAGAAGCGGTTTGATTTTTCACTTCATTTAAACTTATGCACGCTGCGGTAGAACTAAATTAAGACTAACATGTAAACACAGTAAAAAGCGCCTTTACACAACTGCAAATGTGTCACTGTCCAAACACGTAATGCACTGTGGAGATGAAGTAATGCAGCCTGGGAGAAACCGTAGGTGTGTCATTTTGGTTGAATCAAATGAGAGAGACTGTCATTACTCATGAAGCTGAATGAGATCACTGACATTCAGATTTGTTAGAGAGCAGCCAGCTGACAAACAGACATCTGACTGGTTTGCATGTATCTCTGAATGTTGGCGTATCAAGCTAAATCACAGTTGTGTGTAACTTACAGCCAAAGTACAGTGTGTGCTTCAGGAGTTATATTTGCACTCAGGCAAACTGTCAGATTTTTCTGACATTTTTCATGCATCTGTAACTCAACAAGTTGTGATTCTTTGAATAATTTTAACTGTAGTTCCCTCTTTTTTTTCCCACTAAAACACTCTCGTGGATCTCGGTGCTGCGTTAAGGGCCGAGGCGAGTACTTCACTGATCAACAACCTGTTTATGTAGTTTAACTGAAGTTAATTCCCCTGCAAAAATATGATGGTGGGTTTCTGTAATGTAGCCGAAACAGTTAATGGTGTATAAATTTCACACCAAAGTACTTATTCTCCATTAATTATATGTAATATGCAGTTGATTAGAATCAAAATGTGGAAATGCCAGATTTCGGAATTGGGTTTGGCACTTTAACGTTATCTTCTCATAGCAAAGCACACAATACGAGACTCTTATCTAACTTCTAATCCGGGTTATAAATGAGTTTGGCAGTTTTGTGGGGAAAACCCACCTCTTCTGCGTGCTTCCTCAGTGCCTTCTCTCGTTCATACTGGGTAACGAGCTGCTCGTTGTCCTCCTTCAGCAGCTCCAGCTCCACTTCGTGCTCCTGGTTGACAGCGAACACCGAGTCCAAGTTCTCCAGCACGGCGACGACCAGCGGCATCAGCTCCTTCACCACGTCCTCGTCGTATTTTTCGATCAGCCGCTCAAACTCGCGGTAAATCGAGCTGGCCAGACCTGAGACCCGCTCGGACATCATGGTCGAGCTGCCAGACTCGTCCTGATACAGGACGACGTCTTCCAGCTCCATTTTCTTGCCTCCACTTGCACTTACTTCCCAGCTAACGTTAATGGGCTAGCCGCAAGCTTCAGCTGGCCAGAGGCTGTCCGCCTCGCTACTTTCAGCGCAACAAGACAGTGTTCCTAAAACATATCTCAAGCGTTGTGTATTGTACAAAAAAGACACTGCACTACATAAACAAAGTCTGTACCCCTCGCTCGTATGGACGGCTGACTTTAAAAGCTTGCTAGCTGGAAGCTAGCAGCACTGAAAAGTCTTTACTTGGCTCCTGATTAGTTTCCCTGTCCAACAGATGAGCTCCTGCTGCTGCCTTCAAGGACTGTCGGAGAGATTGAGAAAAACAAAGCTCGACAAACTACAAATAAATGCTGCGTAAAGAACGTCAAATTGTATCTCAGTGCTAACCGGGTAAACGACAAAAAATAATAGTAATTAATAATAATAATAACAATAATAATTCGGAATTATGGAATAAAAATAATACGGAATTATGGAAAAAGCCGAATGCAAAAATTTAAAAAGAGAACTATAAAACTTAAGCGCTATAATGTTGCGAATACGTTAGAAATCAAGACTAGCTCATTAGTTCATAATGCTAAAGCTAAAAGAATAATTTGATGCTGTTGCTCAAATATACTTGCTGTTAAATGACGTTTGGAGGGCGGAGAAAAAAAATTGCATAAATTAAAAAGAGAAAATTATTTTTTGTAGGCTGGTTATATCTTCTTACAGGCGTGGGCGGAGTGTACTTTTTTCATAATTTTATATTCCATTTTATTTGTTTCATTCAGTTATCTTGAAAATTGATTACAGGCACTCGCTACATTTGTTTGTTTTTGTTTGTTGTTTTTGCATCACAAAGTATTCAATATGTATAGCCTAGTATATATATGTTTTTAACATTTTTTTTTTTTTAGCCAAAACTAGAAATACCGGCACATTTTTTGCCAACTTCGACATTCTACAGACTCTCTGCATTTGTATTGTGTCGTGTCTGCTCTTAAAAATAGGAGATTACGAGGATCACTTAAAGATGTCATGTGCTGGTGACGGGACGTCGCTCTTGCGTCACATGCTTAACAGGGCTGATGTAGGATCAGGATAGAGTAAAAACTGTAGCTAATCCCTCTGATCTATTCCTATGAAACATTTCATAATTATTCACACCCCGCCCATCTACTCATAAGGCTTTATTCATGTGATTAATCCAATTTTTTAGGCTTTTTTCCATTTTTCTACAAAAACAAAGTTCGGTTGCATTCAGTTCAACAAGTTGCTGTTGCTGAAGTTTGGATCTGCTTCTATTTCTCCTATTAAAAAATAAATAAATGATGAAGAGTATGCTTCACAAAAGCTTTTATTTGCATCAAGGAGTCCAATGCATTCTACTGAGGATGTGAAATAGTTATGCAGGCATCAGTTATTGTTGTTTTTTTTTACTTTAATGTGACACATTACCTGAAAAAAAAGACGTTATACCCATTGGAAGTACACAGGTTCCCTTAAAATGTATACGTACAACCTTTCTACCCCTTATGTCTACCTTTTTTTGCCAAACATCATGCACTATTCAAACTGCATTTCAGAAAACGCAGAACATTTACTGTAAACACACTGCACTCATCAGTTCTTTCTGTAAAGCAATTCGATTAACTTGTTTTTCCGTAATGCATAGGCACTGTTCACCCTGACGTCTTAGACATTGAACACGAGACAAATGAACCACTGTTACGACACAATGCTTCGATACGCATTTTGAGGTGAAGTTTACCTCTAGGCTCTCACATCCTGGATCAGACTGCTCGACATTCTTCCCCACGTAAAAGGAAGACAACATATGACACTTTCAGTGACTCCTGAGCAGTCTGTACCAGCCAAAAAGCACCCACACAAACATAAAATGAAGAACACCGACATCACAGTAAAACTGCAGCACTGTCGAATATTGTACACAATGCACATTCAATAACCATGGCAGGAAGTTGCTCATGGAGTTACCCAGAGTTAAAATAAAACACATTATATGAATTCAATACTTAAAAGTGCAATATAACAAAGTACTTGAGCTCCAGCATGTTAACAAATCAGGTTCATTCACAGAGCGGCAAGTAAATCTCTATGTTTCATTGTTTTCCATCATTCTCACAATCCGGTTAGAGATGCAGAGTCTTGGAGCGTATATGCAGTCTGTCCCTATGGTACATTTCAGATAGCATTGTGCTGGTTGTTGTCTGCAGACGACGGGCAGAGGGAGTAGGGCCTCTCGCTGGTGAGACTGGTGAGTGCTCGAAGCACAATGTCAGGCATGTGATCTGCAAGCATCCTGGGACTGATCAAAATACTCCTGAACGCCATCTCGTTGGACCAGTCTGCACGGTACCGAACCTGGGAAAAACAGGATCTGAGGGAAAAGACAGGAAGAAGAAATTCAGTGGCAAGTCTAACTCACAATGGTCATTTCAGAGTTCGTGGTCTTCCTCAACCTGGCACTGATAAATATTTGGAACTCAGCGTGTATATAACGTGTATATGTCACAGCACAGTCTGCAGACTGGCTGTCCTGTATGGCTGTCAGGCTAGGGGGTGGGCTTACCGGGTCAAAGCATGTGTAAATTTGATACGGAGGGGCCGAGTTGATGAATGAGGGAGAGCAGATGAGAGATCAGCTGGTAAACACCCAGAGAGAATTTGGCATGTGAGCTTCTGTGAGGGAAAGACTGTCGCAGAGAAAGCCCTTCTGTTGCATAGTAAGGTTCTGAGTTTTGTCTGCGTGTTAATGTTAATAAAATGAACTGACGATGGAGTCCAGACGATAAAGGACGAAATCTGGCCACAGACGGAGCTGCGCAGACGAAGTGCAACATTCCCTGGCCCGAAACGGATCAGGCCGGAGAAGAGCGGAACGGTAAACAGGTTTGGGTCGGTTTCCAGTTTTACTGGTCCAGTCCAGTGTACGGGCTTAGACCGGTTTAATTTTATGCAAATCAGCTTAACCGGCATTCGTTAAATGTGAGATCCTGGCAAATTAAAAGCAAACATCAGCAGCAACATGCACCAACACCTAACGGCCCGATGACACGCATAAATCTAACTCTTGATGCATTCACAACAAGCAACAAGACAACATGATGACATATGATGATGTTTGATTAAGCTATAAACAGAAATGAATGACAGCCAGACCGTGCAGGACATTCAGTTTAGACTTCAAGCTGCTGCGGCACAGCGCCGTGTAACATCATCAAGACACACAGATGTTAGCATTAGCTAGTAGCGTCAGGAGGAAGGGGGTTTTCTATCATTAATCACAGCTAATATAATCAACATTTCTGCACTGTATCAGTTGTGGAAGTTCCAGATATGTTGGGAAACTTAACAACGTTGTGTCTGTGTTCATAAAATAAACTGGAGGCCTGTTAATGTGTCACACAGCCACAGTAGGGACGTTAGCTTAGCTGTTAGCATCGAGAGGAAAGGGCTTTTCTATCATTAATTACAGCAGATATAATCAACATTTATGCACTGTATCAGTTGGGGAAGTTCCAGAAACATTGAAAAACTTAACAATGTTGTGTCTGTGTTCATTCCATAACTGTGGTGTAAGTTAAAGATATAAAGTTTGTTGTACAGTTTTGTGGTATTCACACACAGCAACAGAAGTTTTGGTCGTCATGTCTCAACATCCGGACGTCAGTTACGTCAGGAGTACCTCAACGCTGTCCCGACACAAACACTTTGTTGTTTATTCCGGCCCAACCCTGACAGTAAGCCCACATTTTCTTTTTCCCTCAGCCTACGGCCAAGCTTAACAAAATACATGCACGGGCATCTAAGCCTTGGAAGTCCCAGACATTCAAGCCAAATCAATATGTACGACCCTAATATAAGGCAGGAGTTTGGAGGCTAGCTGCTTTACATTTACCCTGAAACAAAATAACTTTGTATTATTTTGTCCACCACATTTATATCAGTGATAGCAGGCGAAATATTACAACACTTCTCTCTTTAACGAAAGTAAGTTCAACAGCCTCACAAACTACATCCTCTAAAATGACCATAAAGCTGCATAAACACTTCTCTAAAACAGTTTCAACAAACCAGAATCAGAACCTCGACAGAGGCAGGATTAAGTGCAGGACTGCTGCATTTTAGCTGGGTGTACCTAATAAACTGGCACTGAGTGTGTGTGTGTGTGTGTGTTAGCATCCACAATCATTTCACACTAGGTGAAATATTAAAACAGTTGTAGTTTGTGACTGAAATGGTAATCAAAATATGATTGCGTAGAAAAGTCAAAATGGCAATTAAAAGGAAATTGCTAAGACATGTTTCGATTTAGTCGTAAGCACTGAAGGAAATGTTGTGTCAGCTGAATAGAAAGTGGTATGTTTTGCAATATTCTGGCTGTCAGGGAGGAAATATTGCAGCTTTTTGCGGTGGATCAATAAACAGGCCTGGCAAAAATATTGGCCAGGACATTATCAGCAGCCGAAGTGTCATAAATGGATTTTTTTTGTTCTCAAAAATACTGATATTGTTATCAACCGCAAAAAGGTTTTTCCTCCATCATACTTATAACAACCAAACTACCACTTTCCTTTTCAGCAACAAGTTCACAGGAAATTGGTGTGAAGTAAATTGGGTCATCAGCTGTCGACAGACCTCCGTGATGGCCCCTCTTCTGTGATGTGCAGAATGCGTCCGGGCAAGAAGAGAGGTAAGTGTGTAGCTGTGTGGGCAGGCGAGTCATCAGACGCCAGGCTGTGATAGGATGATGAGTGGCGAACAATCAGTGACTCCTCCCCCAGCAGCGGCAGGCTGAGCTCCTCTTCCCTCCTGTTGTCCATCTCAGTAGGGGAGTCGTCTGGGTCTCCTCCAAACAGCTCGTACCAACATCCCTGCAGCAGGATGCGGTACTGGAACAGACAGAAAAACAGCTAAAATTACTCTGTGGTTGAAGTTGTTGACAGATTGCGTCAAAGTGTAAATCTATGCTAATTTTACAGCAACACGATGTAACTTTGACCGCAACCCACAGCTTCAAAAAACAAAACTTAGGGTTGCGTGTTAGTATGTCGCACAAAACAGCCATTTTAGCAAAAACATTTCGTATTTTGAGAGAAAATATTCTCTGGTTTTCCCTCTGATGTCCTACAACTGCTCTGTGATTAACGGAGGTTCCTGAAAGCAACATGTCGGCTGCCTGCAGACTAAAGCTGCAGCTGCAGCAGCGGGTTGCTGTTGGTGACAGCTCTGCTAAATAAAAGGCTGCAGACAGACAGAGCAATCGTAGGACATCAAAGGGAAAACCAGAGAACGTTTTCTCTGTAAAATATGACCCAGTTTTACCACCAAGTTTTGTTTTTCAAAGCTGTGGGTCGTGGTCAAGGTACATATTGCTGCTTTAATGTGTTGGAAAGGGCTTTACCTTGGGCTTACTGCAGTTGGAAACTATCTTGAGTATCTTTCTCTTCAGATCCTCCATATTGGGAATGCTTAATCTGTACAAAAAGAATGTGCAGATTGATTGAAGGAAACAGGAAACCGTGAAAAAGGGAGCGTGTGACTTGGATTCATTTTCTCATTCACTGTGCCCGTAATAACAGGCCAGAGCCAAATATAGAGACTCCATCACTCAGCAGTCTATTATAGTCTGTGTGCCACAGCACAGTCATATTGGCCTTTTGAAGACAAGAGTCTGCAATGCTGCTAACACACACACATACATATCTACCTCAGGTGATCCACAGTGAATAATGTTAAACTAAACTGCTGGAAGGATCTAACCAGCAATAGTATTAAGTATTCATTTACAAGTGTAACTTCTATTAAACAATATGTTCTAATATCTTTTCAGATTAAACTGTA
The DNA here is from genome assembly GCA_029874485.1 of Naso brachycentron. Classification (NCBI taxonomy): domain Eukaryota; kingdom Metazoa; phylum Chordata; class Actinopteri; order Acanthuriformes; family Acanthuridae; genus Naso; species Naso brachycentron. Next base: position 22,468,811 of record JAQFJA010000014.1, read on the forward strand.
AAGAAGCTTCATCCTACCTGGGAACCAGATCCTTTCCCAGTACAATCGAGACCACGAAGTCCTTGGAGTAATCAGCCAAAGCTTTACTGTACATGACAGACAACAGAAAACTCTGTTACAATGTAAACTGACAAAGAACGGATAGTGTGTGAACATTACATATGTGAAGTCAGACCTGTAAAATCAAGGGTCAGATGAAAATGTTTATTTAAGGACTGTAGAGCAAAACAAGCCATAATATAATATAATATAATACAATGTTTACATTTTGAGTATACTGTTTATGCACAAATTTGAAAACTGAATGTATTCCTTAAAAGAAAAAAAAAAAAAGAGTTATTTTTTCAAGTATTTAATTATTTTCCAAATTGTAAACGATGACAGCAGTATTTAGCATCAAAAGAAACAAGGGAACCAGCTCAGGTTCATCCACTGTCTGCTGTTTGAAGTTGCTTCTGGAGCATGTGCCTTACCTCAGGAGTCCCCCTGGTGGAGAGAAAGCGTAGCACTGCAGGGTCGGGAAGGAATTCTTCAAGAGGATCGCCAGCACTGAGGCTGCGCCAGCACCCAGACTGTGACCAGTGATGACCAGTTTATACTCCTAGAAATACAGGAACATGGAAACACATTACATACTTAAAAGAAGTGTTCATGCCTTATTTCCTCTGTAGAGTCTGTGTTATTTACTGGAAAATAAATGGAAAGAAATTTATCTCTTGATACAACACCACAGTATCAAAATTTAACCAAAAAAATAAACAAATAAAATAAAATCAGAGAGGCAATAAAGACAATAAAACAGAGACAGCCACAAATGACATACAAATCTGATTTACTTTAAACTGATTTATCAGATCATAACGTAATAATGAGAAAATGCAATACCGATACTTCATCCCTCTTGTGGATTAACATATTAAACTGTAGCATCAAAACCTCATCAAACGTGGCTCTTCTGTGCGTCCCAGTTAAATCGCATGAAAGAGGACTTTATAGAAAGTTGAGGGTTTTTGCTTGTTTGTTTTTAAAAATCAGACAAGAAAAGCAAATCAGCAGCATGTTCTGTCTTTTCTGACCTATAAATGCTGTTACAACATCGGATAGCCGTGTTAAGTAATGCAAAACTGTCACATAATGAGGTTCATGCATTTGGAAGTGAGCCCTGCAGGCTGTTTCGGTTGGCTCTGCACGCTGTGTTTCAGGAAGATTTTTAGCTCTGTTGTTACACTAACGTCAATGTGAGCTGGACTTCCCAACATGGGCATGTCAGCTTGCGCACACAGTGCTGTGCCTGGCCCCACTACGGAATACAATGTCAGGACTTTGTTCAATATGTTATACTCAATGAAGTGTTTTTTGGGGGGAATGAAGGAAAGTTAACTTTGTTTAGTTTTTTTTTAAGAGGCAAGCACCAGACAGAGGTTGGTAGCGTTTCCTGTTTCTTAGACAGCAAAAAAAACAAACAAAAAAAAAAACCTCTGTATGAATTCATTCATGTCACATCTTCAATTTGTGCACATGAGCTGGATTAACGGCTGAACTGCAGCCAAAGGAGGCTGTTTCCGTGTTGCTTTGTTGTGTTGAAGAGTGAGAGGCGCAGGCTGTAAGTAAAATTTTATCAGTGTCCTACCTCGGTTTATTTTTTAATTGGACAAAAGGAGTTGTGAGTGCAGCGGAGTGCGGTGGCACCCACAGAGGAGGAAAAGGGGGAGGAGGAACCAACACAGACCATTCTCTGAGAATGCAGAAAATTGAAGGAAGACAGAGGGCGCGAGTCACAGTTTTCTGAAGATCTACAGACTTAAGTGTTGGGTCAGTTGTGTCTGTCTGTTTTATTGGAGTCAAAAATCAAAGACCTGAAAACAAGTACGTCTCCTTTAACTGTACCAGTGCAGTAAACCTGCCCCAGGGAGAGATTATATCTTGTTGCTTACAAAACTGATTAACCAGCTTGGATGGAGCTGAAATAAAACACAGCAATGCCTGCTGCAGCTGAAACGCAGTTTCTGACCTTGGTTACAGTTCTTACCGGTGCAATGGAGAAAGCTTGGTTCAGGATGCCATCGTTGATCAGCTTCTTGTAGATGTAACCAGCTGCCTGGGAAATGCCCTGCGGTCAGAGACACAGGTGCATTACTCTCTTGGAAACCACCTTTGATAATTAAACCTCGAAACTCAGACCTATGTAAATGTCTAGAAAAACAGGTGGAGACTTGAGTTTGAAAGGACGCTGACCTTGTGAGCATAGCAGGCTCCAGAAACTCCCTCTATGGGCAGGTTCTCACATTCAGCCGACAGGTCTGTGATGACATCCTGCAGGACAGACACATGTTGAGATCAACAGTAAACTGAAACTCAGGCTCTGATACGGGCATCACACCACATGTCAAAAACAAAGGTTAAAGGCCACATGGAGGAGACTGAAACCTAAATGAAATCCTGTGTTTCCAGCGTGTGGACAAACATGACGAGGTTTATTCTTTCTTTGACCTTTACTGATGACATGTTTGGACACGCGTTGATTCACTAACACACACGCTCTTGCACAGCCCACACTTTTACTTCCTTCTTCAGAGTTATTTTTTCAATATGAGCACTATTTTAGGTGCCTTTGAAGTGCAGCTCATGCCACCAGAAGTAGACAACCTTTGACCTACATTTTCAGTCTCTTCTATCAGTTACCAGATACAAACAGGGAAGGGACTCTGAACTTTTTGAGGAAATGAGAGAACAGCAAGCATTACAACTGAACAGCAGTTGCACAGATGGAGAGTCAAAAAAATTTAAAATAAAAAATCCCCTCCTTTTTACACATGACCAAGTGTCAGGCTCACTGAAAATATTACTTGCGTGCAATAAATATCTGGGGCCTCGTGTATAAATGGTGTGCAGGTCATAAAATGTTGCGTACGCTGTTTCAAGCACACGTCAGGATGTTTGAAAAAACAAAATGACGTGAGAATGTGTGGACCATGCTACAAACTCTAGACCAGCCGTGAAAACACGCAGGCTGTCCTGCCAAACTACAAACTACTGAAACTCGACAAATGTTCCAAAATAGTAAAAAGACAAGTCGGGAGGTACATTAATCAGAAAGTGTGATTTTAGTTTTCACGGAGGTGCTGCTGCTCAAATCACTGCGGTGAACACAACTGTGCCGAGCGCACACACACGCTGCCTTCTCCCGCCTCTTTACCCCGATGCATCTTCACCACCTGTGTGTATGGACTGCATAACAAAACCTACAAGAAAAGCCAGTGACAGCTCTCACGTATTTGTCACATGACTTATCACCATCATCATGCATCCTCATTTTAATTCAGGCAAAGTTCACTGTAACAAAACTGTAACAAACACATCAAACTTCCATTTTCAAATGATATTACAGGACGAGGGGTAACACTGAATGTGCACTGACCATTAATGCTTAAATGATGGTGTGCGGTGGATGGGATAAGGGACTGATCCACCTTTTCCAAGTTGACCAGGTTTTATAAATCTGGATATTTTTTGGCGTACGTACCATTTCCTCATTTATACGTATGGAAATATTCAGTGTGGAGGCCCCAGACCTCTCAGTAATATATTTTTGAAAGATGTATGAATAAGAAGATCGATCTAAAAAAACCAAAAAAACCCCAAATACACGTACAAATAAAAAGACGAACAAATTAAAAGGCAACCCTAAAAGGAACTCTCACACCAACAGTCTATCAACACAAAATATACCCAAATAAAAACAGGAATGAAAAAATGTCTCAACTCACCTTGAGTGAAAGTGTTCCTCTGACAGCCACCAGCACAGCCTCTCTCTTATGATCCAGAGCCACAAAGAAAGGGATCTCATAGATCTGCAACAAAACCCGCTGGCTTAAAACTCTCAGAAAATATCAATGACCAGTTTGACTCATTGAGACTTTTAGGCAGATGTGGACCCCTGCAAAATAAACCTGAGAGGAACCTATGAACACAGAGGAGTATTCCTGACTGAGGCAGCTAGTGACGTTTCTACCTGGTTGTGGAAGCTGACGAAGATGAAGTCTCTGTACTGCAAACCGGTGCTCTGCAGGATGGAGGAAAAGTGACAGCCGAGGTGGTCTCCTCCGACGACGTCGTACTCGGCTGCACGACTCCTACAGCTGACACACACATTTTGATATGGGTGTGAGCTTTATTTTAACACAAAGGCAAGTTGTCACGGCTGTTTACCAAGTGTTAAAATAACCGCTAATATAGCTGTGAGCAACAGTGAAAATCCATACAGATATATTGGTCCTGGACCATTCTGCTAAGTTTCGTAACAACCAGTCAGTTGGTGATAGATGCTGCCGTAGACTTCCATTGCCGAACAGGAGCACTTATTTAGCCACATATGTGTTTATGTGTGTATGATTTCAACAACTGTGTGCGGCAGTAAAAGACCCACGTTAAGTTCTCAATTTCGACTTCGCAACTAGATGGCACCAAAAACTACACACTGATTCTTTAAAAGCTTTAGGCAGCCTCGAGGACATTTTATGCCCTGAGAAGTCCTAAAAGTGTAATCTGCAGAAAATGTCATGGGTGTCATGATGCTTAAAGATCTTTACGAGAAACTTGTCTGGAATGAGGTGATGTATGTATGTACAAATTTTGGTGACTCTCGGTTGAACAGGGCATGATCAGTGTATCCTGGCATGATCCATCACCATTCTGCAAAGTTTTTATTTAAAAAAAGGTCATCATCTTCTGAAAAACCACGCCCTCTGCAATTTCCATTGGCTGGCAACGGCTTGCTGCTCCTTTAATTTTTTTTTTCCACCAGAGATAAAACTGTAGATATTGGTCTCTAGATCATGTGTCCCAGGTTTCGTGCAGAAAAATGGTGAAAAAGACGTGCACATCCAGACCCACTGGGATGGGTGCTGGACCACAGTAACAACTTAAACAAAGGATGGAAGCAAACTGCTTCAGTCTGAGAAAGAGGCTTGCACTCGAAAAGTCACATGCTTAATGAACTTTTCCTATGGGAGCACTTTGGCGTGCAGATCTTTCATTCTTTGTCCGAGTTTCATGTAGATCAGGGAAAATTCCTGGGAGGAGGACAATTTTAAGTGTTTTTCACAAAATTCTAAAAGGCGTAAAATCTAGTGAAAGGCAGATGTGGGTCCTTGAGGCAAATTTGTTCCTCGTGATGAATGGAAATTATGAGCAAAGTTTTATGACCCTAGGTCAAAGATGCATGAGGTAAGCCTGTCTGCATTTTCAAATGCCTGCTATGGCGCCACCCTTTGGCCAATCAGGCTCAAATTCGCGCTCTAGTCTCTTGGCATGACCCTTGACCACAGTGCTACATTTCACAACTTGTGACCGTATGGTTCTGTGGGCTGCCGCAGACTTCAATGGCAGAATAAATAATAAAAGATAAAAACACATCAGAGGCTTCGCAGCTTCACTGCTTGGCCTTCGATTTGATTATTACTGCTTTCACCCTTTGGACTGTCACTGTGACATCATCATTAAGGGTGTTGATTTGGTAAGAATCAAGTGTATTTTTCCTTTAACTGACTCTGATACTAATTAACTTGTAGATGATTCACCAGAATATTTAGCTATTTGTCTGAATCGTGTTTCTCCGTTAGTGCAGGAAACTGCACGATAAAAAATACATTTCTATGGCAGCATATTTTATCTTTAGCCAGCAGCTGTTAACGAAACCTGGCTGCTCTTGCGACTCCGTCTGATAGGCCCCACTGAATGTGGTAGTTAAAGAGGGCATCATACCAGTCTCCACTGAGTTTGCAGGGTCCTGTGAGGGGGTTGGAGTAAATGTACAATGGCCAGCCGTAAGCTGCTGCAGCAAAATGCATGCAGTGAGCTGCCTTCTCCAACTCTGTCTCCAAATCTTCCCCCTTCAAACAGTAAAAGACACACAAGCAAGAAGAAAACAAATGAAAATAGGAATTTATTTCACAGAGTTTCAGCTGTTTTCTAGCTGGTTTATGAGTGCGCCCGCCTGCTGTGAGCTCGACTGTCCCTGCTTGACAAAAGACTCGTGACTTACGATGGGAGAGGAAGGGCTGTGATCGATTATGACCTCCGGGTCTCTGCTGCGCTCCATCTTATCCTGCTCCTGATGCAGCAGAGCCAGACCAGCTGCTATGTCACTGGGGACCAGGTCTGTGTCCTGCAAAAACACACACACACACACACACACACACAAATCATTAAGTATCTCACAATGTGTTCTGTGGCGGTATCAAACCACTAGATAGTTTTTCTTTTAGTCTTTCTTAACGTTTTCTACGACTAAAATGTTGCAACACAATAAAAACAGGATGCACTTATTTGCAAACAAACTGTGTTTGCTGCTGTTTAATGAAGTGATGCAGAGCCATGTGGTAATATCCTTTATACAATCATGTATTTCACAAAATGATGAACCTCAAATCATCCTCGCATGCAAACGACTGAGCGAGCGATGATGCTTCTTTCACATCCAGTATGATACGATCAGTTGTTGGCTCTGAACCTGTTTATCTGTGGAATGTTTGTTTGTTGATTCTGTCCCAGCTTGTTTGAAATGTGTTGTTTTGCGTCGGGGCTGGGCGATATATCGAGGCTTCTTCCACGTGCAATGTAGTGAAGGACTTTATCGCCAACCTCGAGTAAAAAAATGGTGCCATAAATGTTTTGAGCTGTCAGCTCGTATTTCTCTCTGGAGTTTTGCTTCTCTGGCTGTCTCACCGCGTACAGCTCACTCCCCCGCCCAACCAGAAAACTCTCCTGGCACATGTGTGTTTGTATCAGTATCAGTAATGTTTCTGCTCTGTCCCTGCTCCAGTGAATCGCAGCCTGCCGCAGCAGATACATAAGGCTTCTATTTTTGCCGAATTTCGGAGCAGCACAGGAAGTCAGACATAGCAACAACATTAAAACATCCGGTTAAGTTCAGAATTAAACACTCCGTGTTGACGCCAGATCGTATTTCACTTAACTTCATAAATAAACCATCATTATGTGCAGAGCCGGGCCTGCAGTCAGCAGATCAGAGGTTTTTAGAGGTTGCAGTCACATGTGATTTTGTAATTACCGCAAAATCTCATAGTATTGTGACTCCAGCTGTCCGGCTGTGCTGCGCTGTGAAACGCAGCCTGGACACAGCCGGTGGGTGTTGACGGACGGCGGAAGATGGAGCAAACATGCAGTGGAGCCGTTCCGGACACACACACGCATCCAGAGGAGTCCCGGGGTCAGGATACTGTGGAGTGACGTTTTATAGAATAATATTTATGGCTGTTACCTCAGCGTGTGTCGTGTGTAAGAAAGTAAACTTCTGGGACAGCGCTGAGCCTGAGCTCAGTAACTACGACAGGTTCATCTCACCAGCTATTGTTACAGGGACTCACTGAATGCTTATCTAACTGTTTTGACTTGCAAAAATGCTCCATGAAAACTTCTGTCACCACCGTTTTTACATGCTCACTGTCCGAGTGCAGCTCCCGCCGCTATGAGACCGCCAGAGAGAGTGGTTAAAAGAGGAGAGGGGAAGTTTCTCCCTCTTTTTGCAAAGTAAAAGAAAAAGAGGAGGAGAGAGGGCATCCCTTACAGAGAAGAATCCACTGAAGAGCTGCGCGATGCTGGAGAACGCTGCTCTCAGACTTTCGTCCTGTGGCAGACAGCAGCACAGGAGCCTCAGCCGGCTCTCCCACACTTTGACGGCCAGGGAACGCGCTGTGGAGAAGAACTGCGTGCCCCCGTTGCTCTCCATGTCTCGCACTCCCAGTGGCTCCACGGCGGGCGGCTGGGGACGGGGGTCCCCGAGCGGGTCGAACACGAATACCACGCCTACGGCAGTGAACAGCAGGATGATCCAGCTGTTGTGACAAAGACAGAAAGATGCCAGAGTAAAACACCTGTTCAATTATTAGGGATCGACCAGTTATCAGCTGGGCAGATAATCAGCTTAGATATTCGTTTTTCATTTTAGTAATATCGCATATTTTTAAGAGCTGGCTAATGAAATATTTATGCACACACACAAGTATCAGAAATCAATCTGAAACTAACTCAATTTTAAATGAAATAATCAGAAGTTTGCTTTTTTCCACAGTAGAAGGCTGCACAAAGACAAAAAAACTGTAGTGGCAACACGTGCCATGAGAGTGCCAGTTTGGGAGCAGCAAATAAACTTTTTTTTTTCATTAACTGTTAAGATATTTCATGCATACAGAAACATTTGTTTATTTAAATGCAGCCTTGTGTTGGGATTTCCGTTCTTGGAAATTTTTGCACAAAATCTTTCACGTTACAGCCGCTGAACATCAGTATCCACCCTGACAAAACAGTACCTGCCAATCCCTAAACGTTATAAAATGATGACACCATGAATGAGTCACTTTCTGAAGCCTACCTGGCAACCACTGCTGCGATGACGGCACCCACTGTGGCGGGATCGCAGCCTTTGCTGTCATCAGACACCCAGTAAGCTCCCAGACAGGCCCACACCAGCTCAGGGATGTACAGGAGAGCTCGCAGGTAGACCAGAGCGGGGATAGAGCGCCGCGGGCCTGAGTTTGTGATTGTACCTGGGAAATAGCCACAGATATCAGTCACAGTACCCTTAAGCAAGGCACTGAAACCTTCTTTTAAATTTTAGGTATGAATATACACATAGTTCTGATACGGAGACAGAATTATGTTTAGTAAAAACATGTCAGCTTACAACAAATATAATATACAACAAGGCAGAGGTGTTACCTCACTTCATGTAGAACACACATGGGCAACATATGGCCCGAGGGCCAGGTACGGCCCGCAGACCATCTCACTACGGTCCGTAATTTCCCATAGGGTGGAACAAAATCAATAAAATGCTTTTTGCGTTTCTAAATCATTCACTTTTAACAATTCCACACTCATTTTTCCAATTTCCGAGTTCTGTTGAATGCAGCATCACAAAGCCCATTATTTCTTTTTTAGTAAAATCCTACTGACTCCACCTTTAAAGTTTGAGAGTAACTACAGAGGTCAATCAGTCTCACACAGTTAGAGAAGGAATAGCTGAACAAAGAAGTGATTTTAAAAAAGTCATGCTTGTTGACTGTAAACATTTGTTCACAAGTGTCTGTGAATATTACATTTTCCTTCATGCACTGATGCAGCTATGTTACCTAATGGCATCAATACATTTTGATAATTGTGAAACAATCTGCTTTGAGTTCATAGCTATAACATAATGCAAGTGTG
>JAQFJA010000014.1:22478138-22488437 GCA_029874485.1 Naso brachycentron
TCTGCTTTGAGTTCATATTTATAACATGATGCAAGTGTTGTAGCAACTAAGGTTTCATCAGTGACAGATGCTGTGATGCAGCGTTTTCTAACAGAAAGTTCTTGTTTGTCTGTTTGTTTTTGTTTTTTTTTAAAAGGCCTTATGCCTTATGAGCTGTAAAATCACCTCTCGTAAAGCAGCCTGTAATGTCTACCACATTCATGTATTTCATCTTACGATTCAGTTGCAAGAAGTGTGGCCCTCCATCTGCTTTTCTCCGTCAGTGTGGCCCTCTGGAGGAAAATGTTGCCCACCCCGATGTAGAAAGTTGTGCCTTGTAACAGTTCAGCCTTTTGCAAGTTTATGGATGATTTTGTTTGTGAAGGACGGCATCTGTTTACATGTTGTTGGGTATTCTCGGACAAAAAGTCTGATTCTGTGATCTTCATTGCTGCAGCAATTGTTATGCAAAGTTCCTGCATTGCATTAAGCAGAGCAACCTGTATTTTGACATCATTGCTGCTGTAGATAATACTGTAAAAAAAAAGCCAACCACTCCTAAAAAACAGTTCCTCATGTTAGAATAATAAAAGGAGTTGTCCCAAACAGCAGGTTTCCAAAGCTACCAAGCTTCACCGGTAATCCCAGCCGTTACTCGAAGCTTCGTTCTTTGCATCTATTCATCTGTCAAATGATTTTAATCAATGAAAATCAACAAACGCAATAGAAAACCAATATGTACCAGCCAATGTTGAAATATAGTAGGGCTGCATGATTTTGAAAAAATATCTAATTGTGATTACTTGGACTAATTTTGTGATTGTGATATAAATTGTGACATAAGAGGAAATTAGAATTTTAAATTCTTGTACTCATTTTCATTAAAAACGATTCTAGAGCGATTACTGCAGGGATCTTTACCAACAAAGACGTTTTCATAAGTCTGTAGAATGTGATGCTTGGCCTAATATGACTCTACAGCATCACAGTATTTGAATTAAATAACATTTCTCACACACATTTCTCTTTTAACATAATTGCTCCTAGATGCGATTTGAAAATTGCAGTGGGCCATTATGGGATATTGATTAAATTTAGATTAATTGTGCAGCCCTAATATACAGTGAAAAGCAATGCACGGGAAACCCTTCTCTTATTTACTCTGTGTGACACAATAATGGCTATTTTGCAGTTTGTCTTAGCATAACGTTAGGTGAAAAATGTTCTATATTATCAAGACGTTATCGGCCGATAATAGCTTTAAAATTAAATGTCGGATGTTGTCCAGCATGCTGATATCCACTGATGGACAACCAATAAACTAACAGGCTGCTGTTTCCTTGATTAAACGCCCGAGTCGACGCCTTGTTTCCCTTGTTCCCTGCGGACAGACGTTCTGTTTACTGACTTTGTCGCTTGTGAAACAGGATAAATTTGCCCTGGGTGTGTGTATTGTTATGACTGTCTCAGGGAGAGCATCATTCAGTTTTAAGCAGAATGAATCTTACTTGATTTGTTTAAAAGCAATTCTCATAAATAAAAATGACATGTTTTACATGATGTAGGTTCAAGTCTGTTTCTTCTTTTGCACAAGGAATGAACATGACATCATTTTAAGCTTTGTATTTTATACCTGCAGGCCAACACAGTAGGAGTATGTGCAATAATACTGTATGTAAATTCCACCACAGAAGAGACTTGATGATCTCTGCAATTAGGTGTGGGGAAAAATACACACACATATATATATATCAGTATCTGTATCAATAATTTTCAAAATGAGTTTTAAAATATCGGCATATCAATATCAGCAAAAAGCTACTATCATGCATCCCTGTGACCTACAGAATACCTGAATCCCAAAACTAGAATCTGATACCCAACCAGTGAATGAATATTCAAGTATTTGAGTCCAGTCCTAAATAACACGCTCACTAAATGTGAGGTAGGTGATAAACCATCACTGATTTACCTCGGGAACTGACGTAGACAATAGCACATAATGACAGGATGATGAGCGCCAGCACAACCAGCAGTCCAACCAGATAGCTGTGGAGAACTCCTCTGCCGTTACAATCAAAATGACCCTGGTGGTAAGTGAACAGGATCATGGTGCCAATCCACCTGAGGAGGTAATAACGGCAGGGAATGACAGGAGAAAGTTATCACACCTTGACGTCAGGTGGCCCGAAGTCCTCACATTCATGGTGGTGAACAACTTACCAAAGCACACGGACGAACAGTTCAAATAAGCCGGGGAAAACAAGGTCATCACTGGCGATGCCCCACCGCCGACCAAACGCCACGAGCCCGGGCATTTTGCAGGTAATCAAGCTCAGGTGTCTTTGCCAAGCCGACGGACCTTCTCACCTCTACAAGGTGGACAGGGTTGTGTTGAACGCTGGGCGCGTCAGGACAGGCATGACTCCACAGTGAAATCAGCAGCAGTAGCTGGCAACGAGCTTTTCCCATATATCGTCACATGCTACTTCCCCGTGTTGCTCAATTCGTCTCAATGATTTCTGCCTGTGTGAGCTAGCTACACCCTAACGGTAACAAGTGTATTCAGGCACACGGGTGTGTAGCGTTATTCCCCGACGTTGCCACATTTGCCGTTAGTTAAGGCTAAATGTCCCGGTTATTACTTTGATGTCGCGTTCACTGTTGAGGCTTCCGGCATATTACTCAACATCAGAGGATGTTTGGGTGGTTAATAACGACAGCTCGCAGAATTTATACCATTGCGCAACGAGCGTTAACGTTAGCTTCTAACATTAGCTTAACCATAAAACGTTAGCTAAAGATACTCTAAGCTGTTCCGAGAAAATAAAAACGATATCCTGTTTGACAGACACTATAAATGCATAGCTAGTGGTAACGTTGTATCACCACATTGCTTTAACACTGATGTTACTTCCTAACGTCAGAAGTTTAGATAACAAAACGCAGAGCTAGATGTAGGCAGCTGGTTTGTTTTTCTCTGGGTGCAAGCTGTCCGTCCGCTGAGGGTATCGTCTTGAAACAGAGACCATCGTGCGTGAGTTCCCATGTCCACTTCTCTTCTGGCAACGCTAATTGTTAATTTTTATTTTTTCCAACACTAACGCTGCATTTCTATAAATACTTCCCATGTTAAATACACCAAATTATTTCTTATTTTCACGAAGCCTGTTTCTTTTGCACATAATTTTTGATTAAAGTCATTTTCCCTTTTTCAGATAACGTTCAGATGTGTGTCCCTCCTTCTTTGACCCATGTAACGTTCTTTTCTTTTAAAACTCATACTTGTCTGATTCCCCTCACGTCCTTCCGTCATCTATCAACTATAACATAAACATGTATGAGCAGATCTAATTCAGTCTTCCTGATTAGTGACATAAACCTAGTAAATATACCTGGGACTGACATCTGTTTCAGGTAATGGGTAACGTCAACTGTTAAAATCTGCTGCAGGACATATGTATTCACTGCTCATAAATAACCAGTTAACTCACGTGTCAAGGATATAAAACTAATAGTCATATACCTATCTTTTCGTGGTGGTGGCTAAGTGGTTCCATGGTGTAATGGTTAGCACTCTGGACTCTGAATCCAGCGATCCGAGTTCAAATCTCGGTGGAACCTGAACTTTTCTTGTCCTTTTGACCGCCGACATGAAGATAATATCATTTTTGAGCACCAGAGTCAAAACAATCTCTAATTGTTCCTCTGTAGTCGATCCAAAAACATGTGTCGCATAGCAGCGTCTAACATACGTCCCATAATCAACGTCAGTTTAACTTACTGGTCATAATTACGTCAATCCAACATGGCGGCACACATAGCACGACGTTCTTATTTATTTTGTCCTAGTGCGGGAGTAAACATATTTTTAAAACAGGTAAAACTTAATAGTCTTTCAATAACAGACGCTAACAACACTTTACGGCAGAGTGTTGGTTACGGGACTCAAAGGACAGACAGCACACAGGTGAGTTATTAACTACAAATGAAACCATCTTTTCTTCAGTATGAATTATGTCACGCCAAACTACCTTTGACTTCTTTAAACCAGCGTTATTTAGTTGCCTTTCATTCACTGTCACCAGCAGAAGAAACAGAAATCTCAGTTAAAATATGCCACAGTGAAACATGACGGGTAAACATAAACCAAATTAGCACCCAGTTTGTTGTTAGTGTCACATTTCACATCCCAGCAAAGCTGCATATTCAAGGGCAAATGTAATGCAGATAATGCAGGGATGAAAATGATCTCATCATCCCAGGATGTGCTGACTTATATGAGCAGCTAAGCTTTTCCCTGCACAAAACTTAGGAGGTCATTGTGGCCCTGTTGTGAATGGAGTTTGCTATGACTTGCCCTCCTTGAATGAGAGAAGAGATTGAAACTGAGATGGGAACTAGTGAATAATTCATAAAACTGTGTAAATGTACTGTGCTGTGATCTAATCATATCTTTGTCTGTACATGATTGTAAAACCATAGATTTCTTTTTCTTTTTCAGGACACCCAAGTGCACATTCCAGTGGGTAAATATACACATTGATGTTCATCAAAGCAGAATAATTGAGTAATTTTAATTCTCTTTTTTTCAGTTAATATATTAATTTTGTTCTCCTTCTCTCTCTTAGAGCGTCTGACAGTATCTTACAGCAGAAGCAGTGGTCCTGGTGGTCAACACGTCAACAAAGGTTCCCAAAGTCTAGCTCTGTTGTTCAAAAAATGTTCATTGGTAGAAAAGAACATGTATGAAAAGTAATGCATGCCTCCTGACAGCTTTTACACGGCCTTAAATACTGAATGTGTCCTTTCTTGCACTGTGTATTCATCTTAATCCTCAGTCAGCACCAAAGCAGAGGTCAGATTCCATGTGCACACAGCAGACTGGATCCCAGAAGATGTTCGAGAGAAAATCTTTGAAAAGGTTTGTTCACAAATATAACAGAATCAGGATTAAAGGGATGGTCTTTTTTTCTCTTTTTATTTGCCTCCCTCCTGAGTTCCAGACAAGAGGATAGTTTCATTTCTTTCGACTGTGCGTGCAGTAACAAGGAAGAGACGGGCAGAGCTCGCCCACCGCTAATTAGCTTAGCTCAAATACTGGTCATCAATCCACCTAAAGTCATCAGATAAATTTTCCAACAGTTCTAAACGGTCGTGTGTGCTTATTATGACTTGTTTGTTTAAAAGCGTTATGTTATTTTTAGACCCAAATTAGCACTTTATGTAACTTTAGAATCAAATACGTACCTGAAGTAAATTGCAGGATGCATATGCACAAGTAAACAGCAGAAGAAGAAGAAAAAATACATAAAGTGCTAATCTGAGTCTAAAAATATTGTAACGTAGGAAATAAACAAGTCACAACAAGCACACAGGACTGTTTAGAGTTGTTGGAAAGTTTATCTTTTGACTTTAGGCGGAGGCAGGCTAACACTTCCCACTGACTAAAAGTATTTGAGTGGTGGGCGAGCTCTGCCCGTCTCTTCCTCGTCATTAGTCAAAAGAATGGTATCTGTCTTCTTGTGTGTAACTCAGGAGGGAGGCAAAAAACGAAAAGAGAAAAAAGGTGGCGTCTTCCTTTCACGACAGTGATATTAACTTCGACTGTTTTTTACTAAATGAAGAATGATACGCTTGGACTTCTAAAAGAAAATGTAAAGAAATTAAAGCCCTTTGGTCACAACTGACTAATTAAAAACAGACTCTTACTGAAAGGTTAATGCTGTCTGGAAAAAAACTTCCTCTCTCTCTCGTCTCTCCTGAGACTCACTTCACGGAGCAGAACAGCCTTGTTGATGGTGGAGTTTGACATTTTCCAGGTCCAGAGAAGCAACGAAGAAAGGAAATATAATTAGCTGAATGGAAAGCACTCCTAGTATTGTTAAACTGTCATGACTCGCAGACACATAAATAGAACAGAGCCTTTGTTAATGTTATTACTAGCACATACTTTGTCAAATATTTGTTTTTCATACTGTTTTTATGTGGTTTTGGCCACGAGAGGACGGTTGTACTGACACATCTAGAAAAAACAGTGAAAGATTGTGATTGTTTTAAAGTGTAGGTTAGGTTTGTACTTCGTACTTAAGCCACTGTACTAACTTTTATAACAACCCAAAAATAGTTTTTTCCAAGTAACCACCATTCCACAAATCATTCCTAGAACAAGCTAAGTTTAACTGTAAGCTAAATAAGTGGGAGAGAGCGCTGAGTAAAGTGCAGATCTCTGGCAGGCATGCAGATGTGGATACAAGGACCAACTCCAAAACACCAGTGATGGAAATGCATCCGCTGTGAGCAGGCTCGCTCCCCAGCTGCATCTCAGGGTTGGGATTTGTTTATTTACCCCTCAGGTCTATATTTCCAACAATATGCGCATAAATACGAGTTTGACTTCCAATTAAAAGGCTCTGAATGAATATATTTATATTTATATATTACTTTTTGCACCTGAGGCGGAGCAGAGTGTCCTGCTGTCTCTGCTCATAATCCCACTGACTTGTAGCATTTGCTGACCTGTACACATTAATTATTCATAATCTGCATTTATCATTCTTCTTGTCATGTACAGGAGACTTTTTTTCAGTCCTCTTAGTTTCTGATAATTCCTCTCTTCTCTCAAACTTTGTCAAACCTCTTGGATTGTAAGGATAAAATAATGTGAACCAAAATTGACAACAACTGAGCTTCACTTGAATGATTTTTGTCCAAAATTTACTATTTTTATCTTGTCTTAATTTACCATTAATCTCAATTTCAAGCCCAGTTTTTTTTCACTTGCATTTAATGTGATGCCCCTTAGGCTATGTTGACATCGGGCTGATCCCAGAGGGAGCCTGGGATATCCGCATTGAGGAGGTGGCTGAAGCTGGGAATTTCTTGGCGCTACGCAGTGACAACCCCAACAAGTATTTTCTGAATGGCGGCTGGACAATCCAGTGGAATGGAGAGTACAAGGCAGCTGGGACAGTTTTCACCTATGCGAGGACAGGACACCTGGAGAACCTGACGTCTCCGGGGCCCACCATGGAGCCACTGTGGATTCAGGCAGGATTAACATCTTAACCTAACATGACATCACATTCAGTTTTACAAAAGTGCATCAACTTTTCTGGAATTGCTGTTGTAGTTTGTGATTTAAATCCTTAAAGGGAAAATTCATCACTTTTCATGTGGATGTCCAATCAATGTTGATGGCAAATTGTAATTAATTAAAGCATTAAATTCCTCAGTTTGTGCTTTATTGACAGAGAAAGCTGAGTTTTCTGAGTTGTCCTGCTCACACAGCCGTCCTCGCAGTGCCTTCATGTACCATGATGCATTGCACCAAAAAAAACAGCACTTGCTAGGTCTCTAAGGTTGTTATCTGTTGCATCGGAATATTTCTTTTATTTAATATTGTGTAGTTTTCAATAACAAGGGATTTTTGGTCCGCCAGAGCCAGAAAATTCTCAAAACAAACATGGCGCTGTCTCAACTGGAGTGTGAGGGGAAAGGCGAGGGGTAAACAGTTTGTAGTTCTTCTCTAGTGACGCCACTGGTTCCAGGAAGAACTAGAGATTCTGAAGCTACATCCCAGAGACAGAGAGAACATTAAAATTGTTGGGTTTTACAATGTATCCCTCATTTGGATAGATAGAGATAAAGTTGAAAATCGGCAGAGTTGCCCTTTAATTCTTGGTAACATTTCGTCAAAAAGGGCTGGAAGTTTTCTGTACGTATTGCAGGGTTTGAAACATATCATCTTGTGTGTTGCAGCTTCTCTTCCAGGAGACCAATCCAGGAGTGCGATACGAGTACACGATTAGTCAAACTGTCTCCGAGGACAATGAAATCCCTGCATCTGTTTTCTTCTGGAAATACGGTTCATGGACTGAATGCAGTGTTACCTGTGGAACAGGTAAGATAAACAGCCTTGGATAAACAACCTTTTAATTTCCCTGAGGGAAACTGCCCAAAGGGATCAATAAAAGTTCTGTCTATCTCTCTATCTACCTAGGCATTGCTCGTTAAAGGTTATGTTCAGCGATTCGATGTTTCTTACAGCTTTATTAACAAGGTTTTCATGTTCACAGGCTTTCAGAAACAGCTATTATTGCAGTATGCAGTGGGTGAAATAACAGTGTAATCAGTACTTAGCAGAACAAGGATGCATCAGATTCAAGACAAGACATTTTCTTTGCTCTGTGGACCCACTCATCTTAAGCTTCTTATCAGGTCGACACTCTCCCTTGAGTCCTTGAGTTTAATGTTCCCTCTGAAGTTATAGACAGTTTTGTTCTGTGATGGACCTTGAAGATCAGTTCAGGGCTTTACAGTTTGCACGGAAGGAAATCGGTGAAACTATGGCCGTGTCCTCCTGGACAAACATACAGCAGGATTTGAAAGCATGTCCCATGTGGCTGAACAGAAAATCAATGAAGCAAGCAAAGGAATTTCAAAGACATTTTTAGACAATAGCTCAGCATCACACACTGAACTGGATGTTTGATGTTCACTTGTTTGATCTGTTTTCTTAATTCGCTCACAACATAAATGTGACTGCATTTATTTAGGGGTTTTTTCTCCTTTGTCTTTCTGTGCGGACAAGCACAAAACCAGTATGGCAAACAGTTTTGATCTGTGGTTCTTTGTATTTTCTCTGTTTAATTTTGAACAACAATGCGGAAGCATCTGTGCGTGTCGGTGGAAAATGTTATGGGCCATTTAATCTTGTTGGATGCAGGTTTTTTAGATGAAGCTTATTTCTGTAAATGCTCTGAGAAAAGAACCTTTTAAACAGGCTTTAAATACAGCCCTGCTGTTAAATGTATTTTCTATACCTTTCCATTGACATACTGTACAGACAGGTGGTGATTATAATATGTTATAGCATTATAGAAGTGCAGCTGGAAGCAGAATATGTATCTTGACCTTACCAGAGGCTTTAATATCCATCTTTACAGTGACTGTAGAGGAAATAACTTGGCCCTGCTTTCCCTTAAATGATGTGAAATTCTTATTTGTCAGTTCGAGACTTCTTTCTCCAGTGTCCCCACACATTAATTCAGCACATCAAGACTTGTGTCCATTGGTCAGGAACAGAGTTTTACCCTCAGTCCAAAATGCATTAAATCAAAATATCTACCCCAGTGTGAGATTATTGCACATTACTTAAGAAAGATGTAATGAGATAAATAATATGAGACGAGATGAGATGAGATGAAACAAGATGATGTAACATAAAAAGAGGTAAGATGAGATAATAAGAGACAGAGAGAATACAAAACAAAAATATGGCAGATCAGTAGTTGGCACTGTCACCTTATAGCAAGAAGGTCCTGGGTTCGATTCCCACCTGGGACAGGGCCTTTCTGTGTGGAGTTTGCATGTTCTCCCCATGCAGTTTTGGGAAGTTGCGCATCACTTAGTTACGCATTACAGTAACTTTATTACTTTTCCCAGTAACTAATAAAGTAAGGGATTACAATTGCCAGAACAGTAATTATATTACAGTTACTGATCCAAGTAACGCTGCATCACTGCGTTACTAGAAAGGGATGTGTTTTTTTCTTCAGATATCTTTGACAACGAGGTATACGTGTATGTGCCGATTCATATTTTTCTACAAAAGGCTTTTTTTGATTTGAGTGGTCACTAACGTTTAAGTTCTAATAACCTACTGATAGTGTTGCTATGCATTAGCATGTCTTTAAATTAGTAGCCAACAAACGGAGGTTGTTGTTCCAATAAAGTGGGTTAGGTTTTGGGCGCTGGCTTAACAGGTTGTGCGTCACTTTGTTAGTAAGTCAGTTTGGGTTGCAAAAGTAATATAGTAAAGTAATGAGTAACGTAATTAATTACTTTTGATACAAAGTAATAAGTAAAGTAAATGTATTACTTTTATAAGGAGTAAACAGTAATGAGTAATGTATTACCATTTCAGAGTAACTTGCCCAGCACTCGTCCTGTGTTCACGTGAATTTCCTCTGGGTGCTCCAGTTTCCCCACTATCAAAACATGTATGTTAGGTCTATCTCCAGTCAGTACCCTTGACCAAGGTACTGGCTAAGATCTGGAGTCACTCCTTGGGTGTTATACACTGTATATGTGACCAATAAAGTACCTTTACCTAAGTCAGGTAAGATGACATGAGATAAAACAAAGAGAAGATAACATAAAATAAATGAGATAAGATGAAGTAAGATGAAATAAGATCCTGTGACAGAGGATGAGACACGATGAGATGAAGTGGTGTGATATAAGATAAGATGAGCTGAGAGAAACTATAAAAAATCATGTACTGGTGAACTTTTCAATGTAACAGCAGCAAATGGA
>JAQFJA010000014.1:22691505-22702660 GCA_029874485.1 Naso brachycentron
CCGACTTTGCTGGTGTTTCGTTTAGGAGGGGGGCAGGAGTGTTTGTGAAGTGACAATGGAAGTGATGTATGGGTGGTCACACGCATTTAGAGACCTTTCCTCCCCAGATGAATGTTCCTTTTTCTCCCAGAAACAGAATTTCAGTCAAATTATGATCAATTCCGTGATAATCCGTGTTTAACAATAGATTCAATTTTTATTGGCCAATTTCATGATTCTGTCCGTGATCAAAAGCATACAGCATTATGCACAGACTGCTTAGCTGAAATTTTCCTCATTGTTTTGGTAGTTTCTTCAGCTTACACTGTTACCAATTGGACCTCAGGGACTTCATTAAATTTTCGACACTTCACCCACAAGCTGTGGCGTAGCCACGCGTGTGCCTGTGCCATTCAGACAGGCAGCTGGCACACCAAAAAATATGCACAATGAATTTTTGTAGACTTACTAAAATGTTTATGTCTAAACTACGTCTATAATTGTGTAAATATATTAGCTTACTTGTTAATTTTATTTTTCAATTAACTGTCTTTAGTTAAAATAATTTGTGGTGCTGTTTGATTTCAGTTAGACTGCCTAATAACAGCTGCGTCCCGACCGTGGATGCAGAAAATCAGAGTTTGTGAATGCAGTGAAAATGTTTTTAAATGCCAACAAATTCGAATGGGAGTCACAATACTATTATTATTTTTTTCCACAGGCTAGATATTTTAGTTAAAATGATCTAGCTAACCATTTGTGTGTTTCAAATGTGCAGTATTTATTTAGTTTGATCTCTTGAAAGCATTAATGGGAGCTCAGGGCAACTCATCAGGGACTAGAAATCATCTCTGTTGCTGCAGACAACAAATAATTCAGCTTGTTTGTTGTGTGTGGTTTAAATCCAAAATAATCCCAAACAGATGATTTTGTTGACTATTCTTTTTTTGTAACAAGCTCTTCCATTATTGCATTTGCTGAAAAAGACATATAAGGAGGAGACTCCTCCACCTGCGCTATTAACGTTATATCGGCAATCAGCAGGTGATGGGCTGGCTTTGGCTGTTTGGAATATTTTGGCTTATCGGCAAACCCTGTCTGCAGGGAGCCCTATGGAGAATAATTTGTGGTTATATTGTTATGAAGGTGCACAGATGTCTAAAATACTGAGTGTTGTAGAGAAAATAAGTGTGGCACACCCAGTTTTTCTGACGCACGACCAGAGTCTTTTTTTATGGCCAAGCTAGTGCACACAAGGACTGTAAATTACATCTTACACTTTGAAGAAAACAAATGAACAGCATAAAAACCAAAGAAAATCTAACAGACACAAACACAAAGATTGTTTTAATAACGATAGCCCAAACAGTATGCATACTGCCACTAATGCTGCAAAGGATCAATGGGGGAACCAAAACCTTGTCACAAAATCTGACAACTTTGGGCAGCCCATAAAACACGACTTTCTTTTTGTGTGTTAACTTGTTATTAGAGATGGCTTTGGCAAAAATTAATGATATACATACATATATTCATACTTTTCTCTCCCTCAGTTCCAGGCAGGAAGTGACAAATGGCAGAGACAGTCTCAGTCTTTGTCGGCGTAGGATGCAGCTCATCAGTCTTAACCTGATTGGTACTCGGGTCTTTTGTTACTGGAGATCGAGTCTTTTCTTTTTTTGTTTGTTTTTGGTTTTGTGATTTGTTCGAATGTTGTTCTGCTCTGTTTCTGGAGCACTGCTCTGCATTTCATGCTTGGCATTTATATTTATCTATCTGATACTTGGTGGTTTGCGAAGGACCTCTTGGACAGGTGAATGTCTAACATTCAGTGTGCTGTGACCGTGTCCAGCTTTCTGTTATAGTCTGCTCCCAAAGCTGCAAAAATCCATCTGGTCCACATTGTTAATACTTTAAAATGTATTCCTTGGTAACATCAAGAGATCAGATACTCCTTGATAAAAATGGAGGTCTCTATGACTAATTCCTATAACCACAGACATCCCTGGAGTTATAATAGTTTACAATACTGAGACAATAACTTTACAAAAAAAAGAAAGAAAAAAAACCCTTTCGCAATATTTGCAAGTAAATGATGAGGGGAAAACTAATTCATTGAACTCCTGGGAAACTATGAAAGCCTACTTGCAGAGACCAACAATGTCCCGCTGCGCTGCCAGAAAGGAATCGAACTGAAGCGGCAAGATGCAGTTTATCTAAGTTACTGTGGGACAAATGCTGAACGCCCTGAACTTTAACACTGCAATCACAAAAAACCCCAAAACAGCTCTGATACTACAGAGGTATAAGAAAAATGATTATGGAAATTTATCAGGGCAATAATTCTTACACACACACACACACACATACATATTAGTTCTATCAATTGATAAAAATATTTTATCACAATTATTGCATGATTTCCATAGCTAACTTGCGATTAATCACACATTTTTTATTCAGTTCTAACAGCTAGCGTGGATTAAGTAATAGCTGCAGCCCGAAGGCTGAAGCTGTAAGATAACATGGCGAATCTCCCAGAAGGCACTGCAACGTGACGACATGATCCCAAGCCCTAGAGCTGTCTAAACTACAGTACTTAAAACTTGCTGCAACTTCTCTACCTTCCTCTCCCTCTTCTACAGCCGTCTCTTCTACAAACCCTTTCTCACATTGCTAGTTGCCAATCCTGACTCCTCTGAGCTCTGATTGAGAATTTCAACCAGCAGAATCAATACTCTAATCTTCTTCATCAGCCCAGAGTAGATAAGTCTGTCTGCTCTCCACTCAGGACCCAGCCCAGAGTCTGTCATCCTTGGGATAGGTCAGGCGTCACCTCCCCACCAAAGAGACACCATTACATGAGAGATAGGTGTATGGAAGCATCACTGATGGCTGTTATGATGAAGTGCACAACACACACTGGATTTGGGTGATATAACCAAATTATATGTTATTAGCCTTTGTCCAGGGGGACACATGATGTGTCGTCTTTCCATCCCAAGAGGTTAAATATATGAGATGAGCATTTGAACATTAATAGAGCATCAAATACTTGTTTGTTGTGTGAAGACAGTAGAGTAATGGCACCTTAGGCAGAGAAAGACTTCTCACTCTGCTGTAATTCAAGTCTTTCTGTACTTTATTTTGATAGTCAGGCTGGTTACATGTGCATGTTAGTTAGGCCTAAGTATAAAAAAAAAATAAAGAAAATCAATTCATCAGTGCATTGCAATTAATGTTTTCCCAACTGAATAAATAAATTTAGAAAATCCTCGAATCAATTCACAAAAAAATCTGTTGTGAACAGGCCTAGAGTTTATGGACTTTCTGTTGTCTCTAAGTTTATAAAAATAAACTCAGGGAGGATGTAGATACAATTTGGGACGAATTTGAGGAGGAAAAATATTAAAACCTTCTACTGTTAGAATGAATGGAAATGAAAATGAAACTGCACATTTTGTGCAGCACACACAGAGTAATGTTAACAGTACTGTTGTTTGTCTACTAGCTAACGAGTGAGCAGCCGATGTTTGCGTTTACATTACAGTGAGCTAAAGATTAGAGTCAACAGCTCAAATTATGGCACGAACGTAAGACCTAATACTGTACTATTTAAATCCTTCTTAACATTACTCCATGTAATTTCTCCAGTGTTGCTTCTCCACCTAATAGATACGCTGTGAGTCTCCCAGGGACTCCGGATGGTTTCAGCGTAAGACTGGCAAAGCCTTTCTAAACTCATGGTATACACTGGAAATCAATCACAGTTTGATTAAGTTCAGACATCAAAATACTTGGTTAAGAGAAGGAAAACTTCTACTTGTGACTCAGGCGGGTGCTACATACTAGTGGTGGTTAGTGAAATCCCCCCTTCTCTGTGAAGCGCCTTGAGTATCTAGAAAACCGCTGTATAAATCCAATTATTATTATTATTATTATTATTATTATTATCAAGCCCATCAGAGATGGATTCAGCATTCTCAATAACCCCCCCAAAGCTCTCCAATATTGTCCAAATCTGTTAATCAGTGTCTGAAATGTTGTCCATATAAGTGATTATGATCATATGCTAATTATGCTAATTGCCCAACACATGCGAGTCAGCTTCAGGGCAGTTTCTGAATGCTGGGGACCCATACTTTAAACTTCTAACATAAAACTTTGTGGTATTCAACATTTCACATTCACATTGCTGGCAGGTGGACCACTATGTTTTCTTAAGAAATACAAATTTTTATTTGGGACCCATTAAACTTTCCGGGGACCCACTCAAATCACCACCTGTGGATCTCAGGGACTCACTGAAAACCCACCAGCGTTATTGGATATGTTTATTTTCTTTCTCTTCTTCTGCAACATGCCTGCCCTGGCTCACTTCCCCGCAGGGGAATCCCCGCAGCCATCTTAAGTGCTGTTCCATTATTTCTTAAAACTCAAGTGAATTTTGTGAGATCCCCTCCAAGGGCCGAATCGAGGCAACTCTGATGTTCACTCAAGATTCGCACCTGGACCAGAATGCATTGTGTTTCTGTGTTGTTTCCTGTTGGAGAAGCACTACTGCATAGCAGGACAGACGATTTACAAGTGTATGTAAAAACAAACAGAGAATCTTACAAAATCTATTTGTCAGTGATACTTCAACTCATTTCTCTGCTTTATTACTTGCACCTTAGAACAGCCACTGAACATTAGATTAGTATCTGCAGTACACTTACAGTAGCATGGTAGGAACCACAACGTCAGCAGACAGAAAAGTATTTTTGAGTGACACACATCTTGCACAAAGGGTAAGTCCAGAACATTCGTTCACCTTGCATACCCCTCCTGCCCTTCAAGTGGCCACTCATGACGTAAGCTGTGATGTAATACCACGGGCTGAGGGAAAGTGGGCGAGGGCATTTTACTGGACTAATTAAATGCAGCGTGTGTTTGCCGTAGGCAACTAACGCGACTCGGTTAATGTTGGGGAAAGATCATGGTCATGAATCAAAGAAGTCAATGTTGACGGAGATGTCAAAGTCAGACGCTGTCTGCGTCTTTCCATCCATCTCGAACTCAAACAACAACAACAACAAACCACAAACTGTTGTTTCTTTGAAATACGCAGACATACAGAAGGCTGAATTTAAAAAAGAAATGGAGTTTCTGGTGAGGATTTGAAACTGCTGCACCTTTTATGATAATCTCTTGCAATTTACTGCTCGTACAACTGATCTCTAAAATCATTACCACTGCTGCTGATACTATTATTACAAGTGCTACTCCAACTCATACAACTAATGCTTTGTCTAACTTTTGATAAAAGCCACGTGTGAGCAAATTGTATTCATGACCTCTGATTTATTGTTCATGCTTTGCGACACAGACGCACACGCTGCACAAAATGTGAGATGTATTCTATAAACCCTCCTCTCCTTTTTTCTCTCTCCTTTTGTCAGAAGAGATTGGGTTTGAGTGTGTCCTTTTAATTATCCTGTGAAGAACTTTGTCCTTGCTCAAACTTTGCTGGTTTGAATCAGCACTTCTGTGCTTACAGTCAGGTACATTCAGAACAGGAGAGAACGACTGACTGACGGCTGACTGAATGACTGACTGCTAAATTTCCAACTTTTAGTTTGGGGAAGACAAACTTTTTGACTGAGTGAGACTTTTCTCAACTCTTCTGACCGAATGATAACTCCACTTTGCCACACTGCACTGTATATTACCTCTGCATTTCCATAATTATGATTTTCATATTATTATTTTCAGATTTAGTTTGTCTTGGGTAATTTATTTTATTATGCACAGTGGAACACTAACCAGCATTCACGGCAATAATACACTCTTTTATCTCCTGGCCTTTGTCAGATGACATCGGATGGAGTCCTCCTGCGCTGCTGAATGTTTTAACGCTGAGCTCTGCTGTCTGCTGAAGGAGATTTCAATGTAAGACACGGCATGGCCACTGCAGTGCACACAAGCATAAATCGCTGAATTGCTGGGCTCCCTCGACTGCTGATGTTCCTGTTTGTCATTTACCCAGAGGCTTTTGTTTGCCTCGCCCGTTTACCCAGCAAACTCAATCCAAAGTGTCGGACTCACACTTCAAAGAGATCTGTCCTTCTCGCTACTTCTCATCCAGCCTCATTTGCATATTTCAACTCGCTCCCCACCGAGTCACGGATTGACTAGGCAAACAGTTCTCGGATGCCACATCCAGCACTGCCTCTTCTCTTTATTGATGCTAATAACTAGTAGGGTAAGAGTGATATAGACTTTTAAATATTCACTCTGTCTTATAAAACACATCCTTCCTCTCACAAATGAACAGTTAAGTGTATAAGATCGGTGTAACTCACATTGTGAGAATCAAGGCTCTAACTGCATTTCTTGATCTGGCCAGAGCAGTAGCTTAAGGTGGCTAATGTTTGTGTAAGTAAGCACACTTTGGGAAAAATATTCTTGTGTAACTGATATTGTTGAGACGGTTCAATGATTTCATAACTTCTAGGGATGGACATGATCAATGACTGATAATTGATTGTTAAGGATTTTCACATGAAATTTCAATCGATCAAACATAATTTAAATACAGTTTGTGTTGCGAAGTGTGAGTCTTGAAGCGATGCAGTGGATTTCACTTGTGGCTCCAATGGGACATCTTACCAGTGGGAGGGCGATACGACTTTTAGGAGACAGAGAAAACGGAAATGATGTTACTCGGCTGCTACGAGCTGCCGTCATGGCAGCAGTGGATATCAAACATAAGCCTGAAGAGATCAGGGTGAAGTTCTGCGTGGGACCATTTCAGACTAAAAAATGACGAAGTTTATTGTAACCAACGCGAAGCCGTGTATAAGTACAACATGACAACAACCCCAATGATGCGCGACTTCAGCAACGTAGCATCAGCCCCTCGGGAACGTCGATGCATCCCCCTGTCAACCCACCATCACCTCCATCTGAGCTGCGCTGCACGGCCAAATATGTTTTTGGATTAAGTTATTATCATTTGATCTGATTTTTTTTTTTTTTAAATTGTTTCTAAAAGGCTCATTTGTGTTTAAGAGCATCATAGCGTAGGAGGCTCGTGCTCAACTGCTTTGACGTTACATGCGGATATTTTTTTGTTTAAGTTAAACAGTTTAACTGTCTTTTGTAAGAGAATTGTTGCTGGACTATAAATTCTTGGAATAAAGATTTAATTGAGGAAGAATGCTTTGTATTTTATATTTTTTGCCACAGGCTTTTTTCATGTAAAAAAAGAAGGAAAGTTAAATTTCTTCAAAGGCCCAGCCCAAGTAACTTCTCACCACTTACTTTTGCTTCTGTTTAACACCTAAAAGGCCCAGCCTTTCTTCTTCCAGTGAAAGCTACTTACTCACATGTTGTCAAAGCTTCAGCCCTTTTCACCAATATTGCGTAACTACTGGGGTTACTGTGGTCTTGGCAGCTGACACAACTTTCCCACATCTCCAAAATGATGAAAAAAAAATTATTTCATAGGGTGGTAAATGTGCAAGTCACCTGTGTCTGAGGTGCTGTGTAACTACGGCCAGACAACTAGCTCCTCGGTATTTTCGCCCACAATTACAATTTCTCCATGCACTGTCACAATATGTATATGGAGCTAGTTTGAGATTTTTTTATGTGTTGCATTAATCACGGACTAAGGCATCTCCTTATTACTTTCACTAAACATGCACAGAAGGGGAAGGCATCTTTGTTCTTGTCTCAAATAGGGATTTTGGATAAATCGGCTACATTCCCAATAAAGTACAGTTTTCCTTAAAGCCTGACTGATATCAGTGAGGCGAGGTAAGATGCTGTAACAACACCATTAAGTTAAAACTGTGAAGTTTCCTTTTCTCATTCTGTTTGTTAATGATACCAATATTATTTTGTAACAGTGACTGACACAAACTCATAAATAATACGAATGAGGCATTGGTGAGAGCTGCAAGATTCAAGGCAGTTCACTCTAATAACTAATTCAAAAGAATAGAGTGAAAAGGGGCATAGAAAAAAAAAGAGAATTTCAATTGAAAAAAAAGGGTCACAAAATTCTGAAATCCCTGGGGATCATTAGCAAAGTTTGAAGAATTACGTTTTTTTTTTCTTTTGTCAACTTTATATTATTTCATGAGTTATACATCTTAGCATCCGGTGTTTGTCACTGCTTATCAGTGTCAGGGGGGCAGGAGCTATATGAGTTTATTTACAGATGTATGTTCTTGTTCTTCATTGTTTAGCAACGTCTTCAGATGTAATTGCTAATAGGACTGAACTGATCAGATGTGTTAAGGGGGTTGGGGTGACGGGGAGTGTCCTGCCTGATCTGACTTCTCTGTTTTTTAAAGTATTAATCACAAACAGCCGGCCCTCTTGTTTTTCCAAAAGGAGCAAGAAAAACAGCTAAAAGAGACTTTCCCTCACTCCCTCTGCAAGTCCTCCCCGACCAGCACCCCTCCTCTTGTCTGAGCCTCAGTCAGAGAGTTGATTGACTTTGAGAGGGCGATTAAGCTCGAAGGGCCTGCTGAGTGTCTCCGTAGAGAGTTGAGGACACCGATTAGCTTCTCATCTGTTGTTGTGGGAACTAGCACCAAGGCGCTGCTCGCTCTGTTACAAGCTTGCTGTTACAGAAGCGAGCAGCCGCTAACGCCAGCAGCCTCATTTAAGGAACACACTCCAGCGGGGCTTCACGTGCTGACGCTCTGTCTCTCTGCAGCTGCCACATTATTTGGATTATTCTTTTGCCTCTGTCTGTATGTGTCTGTCTTGTCCACTGGGGCAGATTCTTCACATAGCCAGCTGTAACCAGAGGGAATCTCCTCTCAGGCCCAGGTTACAAACAAGCAGTGCTGGATAATCTCTAAATTACAGCCAGGAGAACTCAACAGATCAGCGCTGATGCCCTGCAGGCACGGCACCAGGGTGTTTTTCCACCTGTGCTAAGGAGGGGCTAGCCCAATACGTGTGGGTGCTAAAAAGATAATTTCATGACTTCAGAGTTACATCATAAGGAGTTTTTTTTTAATGTTTTCATTTTTATTTATGTATTTTCTTTTAAGTAACGGTATGCAAAGCAAAAAGCACATCCTTTCAAATGAAATATTCCAGCAATTTAAAATTCTCATCTCACTTTAGTAGTGATCCTGCTGTCAAACTTTTGAGGCTGGGTCTGGATTTCAGTGCTTTAAGTGAAAAAAATTTAAAGCCGGTACTCCCCAAATTTACCTGTTGGCATGTCAATCAGGGAGCCGGTATCAGCTCAACCTTTTGAATTTCAACAGGAAATAAAAGATACAAGAAGATAGTGCTGATTTTTACAAAACTAATTTATTAAACAAACTACTCACTACTTACTCTGCCTCGGTGTCTGATCATATACATATATTTGACTGTCGGAGTGCTGAGTCATCATCAGAATCTGTTAGCGTTCTCTTCGTGCCCTTTTGGAGCCACGCCATCATTACTGTTTTTTATTCCTTGCTTTCTCCGGCTTTTTCAACATTGTTGTGACTTGTGAGTTAGCATTAATGTGATGCTCTACTTCACGAGAACAAACGAGTGAGTGAGAAAAGAGAGAAGCAAGCGTCATGCAGTGCACCCTAATGTATGCTAATTTTAAGTGTCATTATGAACCGTCGAGAGACACTCTGATATAGAGAAGACAGGAAAGGGGACTGAGAGCTTGGGAGAGGTCCCGTTACGCCGTGAAAAGTCCTGGTACACTAGGAGGTAAAAACTAGAAGTAGTAGTACTGCACACTTGTGCGTGCCGGCCCTCTTGAAGAACTGCTGGATTCTCATTTACTACCTGCTCCCGATCAAAAGAGCAATGCAGCATATATGCATTTGGCCAAGCCGATATGTGTGACAATAAATGGTGAATTGAAGTGATCCTCTTTATCCAAAGTTTGAATTTCCTATTGGGAAGGTTGTTCCAATTTCGGTGTTTCGGTCTGATGCTGAAAAGACTTGTTGCGAACTTTTTATCTTTATGTTCAGAAAGTTTAAACAACGCATTAATACCCGATTATTGCTTTACAGTTATGAATTATTTTCCTTGTTTATCCGAATGAAACTTGAAGGGGCTGAACCGGGGCGATGCAGATTTGTGACGTGGCTATAGCTCCCCCAGCCCTGGTGTAGCGCCGTGCCAAATGCCCTGACACTTGCAGTGTGTGTCTCTGTGTAATTTAACTCAAAGGGCTTCATTGGAAAGATGTAGCAGTGTGCATGTTGCCAAAGCAAACATTTATCTCATGTAAAAATAAATAAATACTAACCCACAGACATGCCTCAATACAGCCTGTGTGGCTGAGCTACTGTACATCGAGGCAACTCCACATTTCTCCAGCATGTGAAAATGCTGTTCCATCATGTGGGCATGGGCGGGGGGGAGGCTGGGGTACAACATTTGGGCCTTTATCTTCCCCAATTTGTGGAGTTTGATAAAGAGCCCATCAACATCGTACCTGCAGCCCAACAAGCCCTCCTCCCAATCATACTGGGTGGGGAATACTGGCAGCCTGATCTTAAAATCCTAGAGGAACTCCGCAAACTCCGAGTGTTCCCCGTACGGTGAAATCGGGACTTCATTGTTCTCACACTTAAGGTCTAGGAATGCAGACCTTTCTTTTTTTAGTGTCGGATGGACAGTGAGCTGTGTGTGTGTGTGTGTAATTTTGAGTGTGTGCTGTGTTGTGACAGTGTATCACACATGAACAGGTAATTCTGTGTGTGTGTGTCAGTGGTTCTCAAACTTTGGGGCGTGAAGTCACTACAGGTGGAGTGTGGACGACCAGAGGAAAAATTAGAAATAAAAGTAAATTAAACTTTTAGGATTTTGTAGGCACAATTAACCTTTAGGATTTTGCTTTTGCTATCATGCTGACCTTTATTTTACAAAATTTCAGTGGATTTAGAAAACATTACTTTTTCTTATAAACTGCATTCCCTAAAGAAGACATAAACTTATTTTCAGCTCTTTGATTTTGATTTTAGACTCCTATAGAGCAGCTTGACACAACTGACTGAACCATAAAGTCTGTAGATCTTCAGAAAACTGTGACTCTTAGTGTCTTTCTTCCTTGTATTCTCTGCATTCTTGCAAAATGGTCTGTGTCGGTTAATTACTCCTCCCCCTGTCCCTCATGCGGGGTGTTCACAATCGGCTGTACTCACAG
>JAQFJA010000014.1:22780000-22791854 GCA_029874485.1 Naso brachycentron
GCTTCTGGTTGGAAAATACACAGATCAGTTTTATGGTGGTAACATTGTCCACACAGTAATTGATATAATTCATGAATGAGGTGGTATACTCCTCCAGTATCGCCTCGGGATTAGCTTGTGTTCCTGTCTGCAAAATTTGTCCCAGTCTGTGATGTCGAGCAGTCCTGGATTCTTGAGAGTCTTAAGGTCAGCATGGTTAAAATCCACAGCTGCTACGAAAACACAGTCCAGGTGTGCAAGCAGGCTCTTGGTTATGCTGTCATGAAGCTGTGCTAAAGCTAGCTTGGAGTTAGCAAGGAGGGACATACACAGCGCAGATGTAAACAACGTTGAATTCCCTTGTCAGGTAAAACGGTTCAATCAGTTACTGATTGCAACTGTTTCATTCAGTTCAGTAAAAAGCAGCCAGATCTAAGTACTTTTGAGAAAGTTGTCACCTCAGAAACCACCATTCTGCAGGTGACTAAATAAACTGTGATGTTTCTGTGCCTTTTGCAGTCCTTCTGTTCAGATTCTAATCAGGGAGTAGCTTATTTGGCTGCATGCAAAGAATTTCTCTGTCATTGTAGACAAACAACTCTGATTGGGGCTAACATTGCAAAACAAAAATATTAAACAATTTGGAAATCGTAAGAAATACGCATGTCCCATACCATGACAGCTAACCTTTTTCTTATCCGTTGTCAATTTATGTACTTATTGCATGTGTTGTTATACTTACTTATTTAATAAATAAATAAATAAATAAAAACACCACAACAAAAGTCAGTAGCTGTGCAAACTGACTCAGACTTTGAACATAAGTAACATCTTACACTAGTGCATAAACTCTCTGAAGGTTTTTGATGAGAATGATTAATTCAAAAATTAAAGTGATAAATTGGTTGGAGTGCTTGGACACAGAGGGAGTTGTCAGTTGACTTTCCTTTTGGGGATTTGTCTCCTGCACTTTACATCTACTGAACAACGATCTCTCTTTATGGGCTGCCATATGCTACGGAGCTCGAACCTCAGCCTGAGTTAGCAGAAGCTCCACCTCAAGCCCCTGCGAAGGTGCATTAATCCGAGGTATACTGAATACATTAGCCTGAGTTTGCATTAAGGTAACAACCACTGAAAGACTGTTGTGCATGCTGATACACAAGCAAACAAAAATGCATGCATTCTCGCATGCATACACACTCACACTTACACACAAACCTGCACAGAGTCACTTATTCTACCATCTGCCCATTAGTCTTGCATTGTTTCCCTCTACCACTGACAGAAGCTGAAAGTGCTAGCTTAGATTATTCTCAGCTCAGCAATTTAAGCACTCCTGGAAGTAGTGTGAGAAGCACAGAAGGAGTTTGTGTGTGTCTGCCTCTATGGACTGAAAATTGTCCTCCAAAGCTTAGTGCATGTGTACAAGAGACAAAAGTAATGACACTACACGCTCCATCTTCTCTTTTTACTAAAAGCTTGCTTTTCTAGTTTTGACTGAAGAGTTATACATTTTGCAGGTTTAACTTAGTAGCATATATTAGAAACTGGTTGTTTTAAACATCACACATCTTCACTCTGCTTTAGAAAACATAAGCCAATGAATTTCTGAGAAAACTTCAGAAGGGAACATTCCTATTCCAAGTTATTGTTTAATGGAGGAATGTTACAAAACTTTCTGTCTCAGCAGACAAACACACTTAGTCAGCTCACAGAGGAAGAAGGAAACAAGGAAAAATGCTTGTTTACTTCATGGAATGACGAAAAAGACATTATTGGTAGAAAATGACTTTGTTAGTCAAAGTAGACTGTTAACTTGTGTTGAAGGATTGAATAAAGAGCACGGGATATGAGCTGGGTCATTTGTAAATCATTGTTCAATCATTGTTAAATGTTCACTTTTCTTCTTTGCCAAAAAACTACGATTATAATTTGCATATGTTTGCAAATGTTTATAAGTTTATAGTCTTTAGGGCTTTGGGAGTTCCAGGAAGATATAGCAGGTACGGTCCTTCAGGGGAGACCAGTGGTCCTCTGGTCTTAATTCCCAGAAAAGCTTCATCTGGCTTGGGTTGGTGCTGGGAAAAGTTCCTCTTGTGGCCTGGAGCAGTTGCTTTGTCAGAGATACCGTTGCTGAAATGGAACAAAAGAATGTGAGATTGGGTGTGTGTGGGCACTGTGCTTCATGAAGCCATGAGGCTAGATGCCGTTGTTGTTCGCTGTAGCACTAACCCGTGAAATAGAGTTCACCCTCCCAGAGATGGCAGCTTTACCACTTGTCCATCGGACATGGAGGAATTCAGATGTTTACAAAGAGAGAGAGAGAGAGAGAGAGAGAGAGAGAGAGGTGTAGTCAAAGGCAATAGAGATCCACAGATGCGTGCACACGTAAACACACATACACAAACACACACAGCAGCAACACAAATGCAGCGCACGCTTTGATCCACATACCCACACTGGGACTCATTACATTATCACATTACACTCTTTCGTCTCACCCCTCTCAATGTTCACCCACTCCCTGCCTCCTTTTTTTTCTATTTCAGGTGTTTACAACACATCTGATCCTCGAATTATTCCAGGGGTTAATTGTGTCTGACGCCTACAACTTCACCCTCCCTCCTCATACCCCTCCATCTGAATATCCCCACCCTCTCCTTCTTTATTTTTCTCCATTTCACTTTCAATTACCAAACTGCCACCACCAGGCATGTAGATGGGAGAATAAAACACATGCAACCAGGAAAACACACGGGGCCCTGCGTATGACACGGGAAGAGCTTCATCCATTTATGCATGCCTCATTTAAGTGTTCCTATTGTATGCATCCCCTGGGAAAATGTATGCAGATGGACTGGTGGTGGTGGCATGGACTTCTATCAAACACACACACACACACGCGCGCGCGCGCTCCACAAGCATGAATGCCTATGTAGTCGATGTTTTGCTGAGGTTGGGTCTTCCTCCTGCGCAGAGAGACATAAAGATCAGTGGCCATAACACACAGCCAAGCATACTGCAGTATATGGCTACAATCAAGCTTTTATGTGGACCTGGCACAATAAACGAGGGCGGGAACTGAAATGGCCATTCTGCATACTGTGGGTCTTCAAAAAGTAAGGACAGTCAACCGTAAAGATAGAGATATGTGGGACTGTGAAAATCAGCCAGTAAAAAGATCTCAAAAGAGAGATACTTGAGTGCACAGAACTCTCTCCTGTCCTACGGCAGTTTTCTCTCTTTCTCGAAAACCGCCAGCAAGGGTGTTTGGAGGGATATCTGTTCATGTAATAGTATCAGTAACACTGATCATCTACTGTGCAAGGGTTCCAGGCATTGTGCCCTCCCAAGGTAGATTTTACTGTTATTTGAAACATTTAGGATCATAAGGTAAGCCGAACTGAAGTTTTAATCGGACATTTTCTTGGGACATTTTGAAGTAATTTTGTCACAAGATTCAACATATGCCGTAAAGTCTAGTCGTAAGTGTGTTCAATAAATATTTAAATTGACTCACAAGGTTACATGTCTCTTTGACAAAGGGGAGGAGTTTGAAATTTTCTCCCTATTCATTTGAATTGCGCTTACAAATGTCGTGAAAGAAACAATTAATGCAACTCGATGTACCTATTCAATATCTGGTGTTAATTATATATATATTTTGCTTGGAATGGTCTATGTTTTTTTTCCCCAAAAGATGTTTGTATTAGTTTTTTTCTTTTTTCCTCTCGTGGGAGTGTCACATGATACAGAGCTGGCACACAGAAGTGTTCGTGTCCACACGCTGCTCAGTGTGAACAATCAGGACTTCTGCAAGACTAGCGTTAGCAGGCAAACTTTGGTAGGAAATGAAGATTATCACTTAGGAGTTGTTTTTAAGTGCATAGTCGTGGGATGTAATGATTATACAAACAATGTAACCCATGTCTGTTACCATCGTTTGCCGCTTGGAGATGCGGAGCGATGCAAACTGTGGCTGTTGGCAATCGGACATCCAGATGTCAACACACCGTGGGGACGTGCTTGGTGTTGCATGTTTGCAGCGATTATTTTCTTGACAGTGACTGTCGCGGGAGAAAAGAGTCCATTACTCCATTACTATTAAGAAAACTGGTGTTCCCTCGGTCTTCCGATAGCTAACAGGTAAGCTAATGAGCTGCAACAGCTACAAGAGCTACAAGCTACAAGCTACAAGACCTTACGGGATTTTTTGGCTCCTCCTGCACATTTCTTCCAAAGTTACAGTGTTTTTTTACTTCCAAATCATTATGTACCACATGTATTCCTTGGTATTGTACTATATGTTTTTGTTTTAGTTATGTGGAATAAAATAAATAAAATAAAGCTAGTTCCTCATAGTCACTCTCGGTATCAGCTTCAGCCATGATCACTTGTGATGCTCAATGATGTGCAAAGCTATAAATTCACTCAGGAACTGCTGAGTTTGTTTCCACCGGCAAAGACCAGAGAACAGCTGCTGAGCATCGATCTCAAAAGACTTCTGTCTGAAAGACCGGATCTATTTTTGTTCACAAATGTCAATTATACACAAAATAAGCGCAGAAATAAAACAGAATTCGACCAACTTGACCTGTAGGTTATTTAATGTAAATCATGGTGTTTTTGAAACTTTAAATTTTAAGTGCATTTTTTTCAAACTCCTCCCCTTCATCACAGAGGCATGTAACCTTGGTGAGTCAATTTTATTATTTATTGAACTCACTGACAACAAGACTTCACAGCATGTATTGAGTCTTGTGACAGAATCACTTTAAGTATGCTTTTGGAAAGACAATTTGTCTCCTTTTTACTTGCACATCTACATGAACGATGTACTGATTTCTCGGGTGTCATTGTTTAAATGCCTTCTAAACCATCCACCGAGACAATAAGTACATACATATCAAGGTATTTCATACCTGTGACATGTATCTGTTTGAAAAAGTTGTTTTTATGGTTTGAGGTTTTTCAAAGACTGACTCTTTGTCACACCCACCATGATGGGAAAAGCAGCACTTCAGCAACACAACAGAAGCTGCCGCAGTCCTCTGTCAGTGTCTTCACAGGATCCTTTCAGTTGCAGCACTGCTGTGTGGATGCCTCTTTGTATAAGCTGGAAAAAAAAGTCAGTCAGATCGGTGGCAAAATCTCAAGTGTAGCTTGTAAATTAATGTTTACAAAAATATTTGAATTGAAAATTCTGTATTAGGTCTCCTGCAGGTTTAATATTGGGGTAAAGACGAAGATTCGGTTGATAAAAACTTTTTAGGTTATGGTTTTGCTAAATTACCCCCAAAAAACAACACATCACACACACACACATGATTGTGTAAGGCAAATCATAAGGTGCTGCTTTCAGGTCATATGCCAGGTCTTAAGGGGTGCCAGTTCTTTGACCATGTACAGACTGACTTTAGCCCATCAGCGCAGTGGAGTCGCTAAAACTGGGTCATCATGCAAAACTAGATTACTTTGCAAAGTGAACACTAAAATAAACTGCTCACGAACTGTTCACTTGCATTCAAAAAGACAAGTCAATAAATTACTTTTACCAATTGTGAAATCTTCTCAGTTAGTATTGCTAATTGCACTGAAAAGTTTTCTAAGGCATCATCACCTCCTCAGTCATAGTCTGATATGCAAACATTGAAGTTGTGTGCAGATGGAAAGCGATGAATGCGATGCTGTCGCAAGAAACACCAGTATGTCATGTCGCTTGGTCAGAATTGGATCATATTTTTGTCCATCGCCTCAGTCGCTTAAATTGCGTCATTCATGCGATGAACACAGCCTGCTTATATTAGCTTTTTCAGAGGGTGGAGTGGCCACTTTTTGTCATTAGCTAGGGCCAATTTAATCATCCTACTTGCTCTACATCAGTTGTTGAGGTCCTAGACAGGTTGGAAAACCTAACAACGCTGGGTCTGGATAATAAAGTTATCTAGAGCCTGCTAAATTATGTCGCAAAGCTCCGTGTCAGCCACAGTTAGCATGAGCTGATAGCGTCAGGAGGAAGGGGGCTTGCCATTTTCTATCGTTAACCAAGACCAATTTAATCATCCTTTCAGCACATTATCAGTCATGGAAGTCCCAGAAACGTTTGAAAACTTAACAGCACCATGTCTGTGTTCATAAGATAATCCTGTGGTGTATAAAGTCGAGTTGTAGGAGCTCCACAGATTCACACACAGCAACAGTTGTTTTGACCGCTACGTCTGATTCGATGTCCGTTCAATTCTGGCAACGTTCGTGCTGTCGGCACGTCATTGACGTCAGGAGAATGTCAACACTGATTGGCTGTTGGGGCACAGTGTCACACAGTGAAGCCTGAAAAGTTCAATATTTTTAACTTCGAGACATGAGGTGATAAAGGCGAGGGAGGTGTTGGACGCCACATCATTTGTTGCGTGTTTTGCAAGATTTGTGTTGCCTAAAGTGACGTCACCTGCAATCACGTTTTTACATTGACTTTATATGTAATCTCGAGGCATTCATCGCGTTCATCACTTTCAGTCTGAACATACCTTGACAGTCACTCACGCAAGAAATTACAATGCATAGTCTCTAAGGCCTCTAAAGATCGTCAGCTCTCCCTTGCCTTCAGTTGAATCTATCTCCTTACAACATGTCACAAAACAGGCAAACAAGATCATCTCTGACCCCTCCCATCCAGCAAACCACCTTTTCCAGTCTCTCCCCTCTGGTGGGCATCTCAGATCACTAGTCACTAAATCCACCCTGCTTTAAGAACACTTTTCCCCCGCAGCAATAAGGACACTCAACCCCCTCCGTCAAACCACATTATGGACTGAACCTTGTTGTGGTCTATTGGTCCACCATGGCCCACTATGGTTATGTGTGTGTGTGTGTGTGTGTGTGTGTGGACAGTCTGTTAATATTGCACTATGTTGTTGGTATGTTATGTACTGGTTGCACTTTATTATTATGTCGTATGTGTTCTATATGTTGTAACAAATAAAATAGTGTCCAAATTAAGTTGTACCGAAAACAAATGCCACCAGCCTTGGTCGTGGTTAGAGTTATATTTTTTTATTCTGTATTCATTATGTATGAGGGATGAAAAACAAAGTGTGTAGAGCATGATGGTGTCTGTAAAATATTCTTAGAGGAAAGACAGCAGAAAGTCAGACAGGGATCCTATCATTCGCTGTCGTCACTCAGCAGCATGTACACATCTGAGAATAAAAGGGCCCATTAGTCCTAGCTACCAATTAGCTCCCAATTAAACAAGATGAAACCTGAGATTACTGCTTGCTCTCATCATTACTGTAAAATGGAGACTTCATGTTTTCCCTACTCCTAAACCACATTCAGTCACCTGTCAAGAACTTTCCCAGCGACTTTTCCTTCTAAATCGCAGCAGTGCTACAAAATAACGTCCATTCCTGAACAAATAGCAAATTACTTTTCCCTTCATCCCTGAGCAAGAAATAATGGTGTGTGTGACATGATGAACTTTTATGATTTGGCTTTTAAACAGAGTCATACTCTAATTTAAATTTCTAAACTTTCTAAAATCTCCATGTGAACTCAATGCCAAGTGTCCAGTTTATTGGTAAAATACACAATTGCAGGGGCGGCTGGTAGCTCCTTTGGTAGAGACAGCTCCCCACATACAGAGGATATGTCCCCGTTGCAGCAACCATTTGTTGCACTTCATTCCCCTTCTCTCTCTCCCCCATTTCCTGTCCATATCTTCAGCTGTCTGTCAATAAAGGCTCAAAAAAGCCCCCAAAAATCTTTAAAAAGAAATAAAAATCTCAATTGCGAACACAGCGATGGAGATGTGGTTTGCCATTCTCCGGCAACATGGAAGGTTCCAGGCTGGAAAGATGATGCAGTACGGAGTTTGGACGGCATGTTGTTTAGCCTCGAATGCTAATGCTAGTGCATGTAAAGGGACTCCATAGCTTTTTTTTTTGCTTTTTTTTTAATAACCAAACTCTGATTAACACTCTGAACTGCACCCAAAGCAGGTCAAATATGATGACAGTCTATTGAGATGAATTTGTGTGTTTACAGAATAATTTTAGAAGTCAAACTACGGCTGAATTAAACAAGCTAGCAAGCTAACGTTAGCAGTAGCATGAGATTTGTTGGGAGGCAAATCCGCTGCAGCTGTTTGTGCCATACTTTATTTCCTTTGTTGTAGCTCTCTCTCTTTTAAGTCCAGTTTGAGCTGAGACAAAACAGTCTCAGTTTCTTCTCCATTTCTCCTTTGAATGAATCTCCGTCATTACTTCTTAATGTCATACGTCACTATCATAGATCTCAATGCTGATTGGCTATCATCTTTGTTGCTAAAGTTCTGATTTTTCATTCGCGCTGCGCAATTCACCTCGCCCGACAAGAACTTGCATCTAATCGCATCTTTACATTGACTTTACATGTAATTCACTTGCTTGAATAATTTTACTCACCTCATGTGTGAACACAACATTAGAATTAGTTAAAGATATTTATGAGGTTGGCGCTGAGACTCATGAAGGTGACATTCAGCATCATGCAGCATTCCTCAGCGATCAGGCTGGTTTAAAACCCCTTTTTAGGTCACTATGTTGTCTTAAATTTGATTTTCAACTGTTAAGGTGACACTGTGAATATCTTAATTGTATCCTGAAGACAGTTAGTGGAGATAAAGTAGTAAAAATTTCTATATTTTGATTTTCTGTTATAGCAGTTCCAAAATTAACAGCATCTCGTTGCTCTTTGGCTTTACTAATTAGCTCAAGAAACACCCACATGATCAAAGAGCGCTGTATTGTAGCAGAGGAGTGCTACAGGCATATTTTTCAATGATTGGGTGAGAATGGAAAAGACATGTTTTTGGTCATTAGGGTGCAAGGCTCCTCAGATGTCAATAAGAGTCATTTTGTGGTCTGAATTAATGAGCTATAGAACTCTGATTTACTGTACACACCTAAGGTTTTACACAACATGTCACCTAAAAACCCCAGAGGCAGGATGTGTGAGTAAAATCTCAGGTTGTTCAGCCATGTGGCGCACAGATGATTAAATGGGAAACCTTTTCCCACACAGCATCTCTTTTATCATAATATACATTTATGCATTCTCTTTGACAACCTCAGCCATTGTTAGAGGCAGCTGCAGGTGAACGGCAACAGCCACACCTCAAACTTTTACTGCACTACTGATAAATGTCTGGATTGTTGATCAATGATTATAACTGTTGTATGCGTCGTTGTCTCTACTCGACCTGACAAAACTGACAAAATCATTATCACCTGCATAAAATGCAAGGCAAATAACTTAACATTTTATAATATTAATTTCTTATTTAGAGCTTTTGCTCACTTATCATAACGCTTGATCTTCATGAATCAGTTTGCATGCTGTGATCCTGATTGTATGTCCAGAATTATGGCTCCTTTAATGAGATGTCTCATTCTTTTTTATTGGTGATTCCACAAACAAGTTTTAATCGCATTTAGAACACAGAGATACCATTATTCTATCAGTGTCTCCTTCCTCATTAAAATCACAGTTTCTTTGCAGTGTGGCACTCATTGGTAAAATGCATACAAATCACATATTTGTCACTTTGTCATGTATTATGAAAGAGCAACATGTATTATGTATGTATGTTTAAAAAGTAGCCAGTGTAATTTTCAATAATCTGTCTCAGATTACAGTTGGAAGAGGAGATGATTATTTTACTCCTTGGTCCACTTTCCTCGATGCCTCTTTCTTTCTCTTTCTAAACGCTTCCTTTGTTGTTTTTTCTTGCCTTTTAACTTCCTCTGACTTTTTTTTAAATCTCTGCAACTCCTCATTCTGATCTCCTCACTTCTGCCTTTCTTCACTTTTCTTCTTCCTGTTTTTTCTTCTCTTGTCTCTCACAAGCTATGTTTACGTGGACACAAATAATCAGAATAAAAGCCTGGTCAGAATAGAAATGCTTCATGCAAACGAGTTATTGGAAGATTCTGATCTGATACAGCTCATTAGAAAAGAATTTTTATTCTGACAGAGATGTGTGGTTTATGCCGATGGTTATTCCGACCGGTGTCCGTGTACACACTTGTTCCGATCGTGTCTCTTTAGTTGGGGTAAAATCATCCTTGCTGCGCATGTCTGCCCCACAGTTCCAAGACGGGGAAGCTTATGGTGCATTTCTGTCTGCTCTCCTGTGAACTGTATGTTGCTTGCCATGATGGCTTGGACATTAGCATTATCACCGTCCCGCTTATCGATGCTATGTGCAGCTCACACCAAGGAACAGCATCCTTTCCCAGTAACAAGAAGCATGAAGCTACCGCAGTCCCCATATAGTGTTGCTCTCAGGGATGATGATTATGTCTAAGCCATGGCCGTTCACAGGAGAACGTACTGAGACGAAGAATGAGTTTCCTCGTCTCAGAAAAATACATTTATCGTTGCTATTCCAGAGGCAGTATGCCCCGCTGAGTCTGTAGAGAAACATCTGCGTTTGTTCACAACAGGCGGAAGTAAAGCTTCTTCTTTTGTTATTTCTGGAAAAAACAACCGTGTGCATGTCAAAATGGTTAATTCTAATTAATGTTTGATGTGTGTAAACACATGTCATGATCAGATCTCTTTATTAAGCGTCCATGTTAACAGTGAAGATTTTCTAATCACTTAAAATTTTGATTAGATTGAAGAAATTTTGCACATCAATACAGCGACAGATTTTCCCCACCTTCTTTATTCAACACTCTTCTTGACAAAATTCCATTTTTATGTACTTTTGCTCTACTCTGACTTTCCTGTCTCAATTTTCTTGTCTCCATCCTTCCCTCCATCTCTTCTTCTCTGCCTTGGTGTGATGGGACACAGGAGGCTGCTATAATTTGATTGGAGGTATTAAAGTTGATTTGATTAAGCGTGGGCCAAATTACTGGCTGCTTAATGGAATCAGGCCCAGTCACCTGCCAGGGGCCCCTAGTCGAGGTGTTCAGCACTGACACACACACACACGCACACACACACACACACCAGATTCACAGACACACATTTGAAGGAATCAATTTCTTTGATCTAATCACATGCTATTTTAGAATTTGCAGTTGATCAGACAAAGTAGCAGTGCTGTAAATGCTGTTAGGTCCTGACATCACATCCCTCCACTCAGTGATAGCTAACATCATTTCCTGCGGCCATGATGGTCAGTTAGAGTGAATGCTGGTTTAATTCCTCCCAACCAGGTCCTAAACCTGTTATTTGTCCTCCTACTATTCATTAGAGCCAGCAGCAGAGACAACAGGCGAGGAGGCACTCTCAATTACACTGATGACAGATGAGGTTTTTACTGAGTGCAGACACTGTAGTAACTACTGTAACACCACTACATCCAGCTGATGTAGTGGTGTTACAGTAGTTACTACAGGTGATGTAGAGGCGTAACCGTACTGTGAGCTCAGAGAAATGTTTAGTATAAACATACAGCACAACAGGGTTGGACATCTCTGGTGTGAGGCCGATTCAATACGTATCTGAATACGATGTCAACGATCCGATGCATTAAAGATATGTACGAATCAACTACCGATACTGATATACGATTCGATTCACACCCCGATCATGATGCAGTGCAATTCAACACAATATGATGTGACTGGACAATGCAAAGGAATGATGCTAGGCAATTCAGTGAGTTTGATTATTTATTAATTAATGATTTATCCAGTAAAAGCTAAAATGAGAACAAAAGCCATGAAAACTATTAAACTCAACCATTACTTTGCTATAAACATCTTATGAGATGATTGAAATGAGAAATGTGTATTATTATTGTTGTGTTCTGATCTGGTTTTGGTTGTCCGCTACATCACCCGTCCAACTGCTGGTGTCGCTGTAGAGCAGAGGT
>JAQFJA010000014.1:23023390-23037592 GCA_029874485.1 Naso brachycentron
GAAAAGTAAGTAAGTAATGTGACCATGATGTCGTTCATTTATGGCCTGACAGCTACTTGCTTCTGGCAATTTTGTGCCTCAAAAAACAGAGAAGTGTTGTTCATCTGTAAAGATTGTCATGCAGAAGAAAACTTGTGTATCATTATGTGTCATAAGCTTGTGCCCGTCACAGAGCTTTTTTTCGTTGTTAATTGCAAGATTTCATTCTAAAGTCTCATTAGTTTTTTACTGAGGAAACCAGATATAAACCTCCAGGTTGACCTACAAAATACGTCATCCGTTAATGCTTCAGAGGGATTTTAATGCAAAGAAAAGTCATTCAATCATTGTAACATATTGCACTTTCTCTCATGTCTCTGTGTTTCTGGATGTGCCACTCTCAGTGACAGGGTTTCCATACCCCAGTGCAGGAGCAGCTGTGGCCTACAGAGGGACCCATTTGAGAGGGAGGGGTCGCGCCGTCTACAACACGTTCCGCGCTGCACCTCCTCCTCCCCCTATCCCTGCATATGGAGCGTGAGTGATCACTCATGCACACACCTATGAAACACACACATACACACACACACATCCAACTGAAACAAACACACAATCAAATAAACACTGTATGACAGGTTTTTAAGACTAAAATTAGCTACAATACAAATTTAATTCATAGGAGCTGGAACACTGACAAACACAAACCCCAAACACACACACAAACACACACACACGAGCACGCACACACACCCACAAACACACAGAGTAACAGGAGAATGGCGAGTGGAAAACAAAAAGACTGCCTTCTAATAGAGCAGAAAATTGCTCTTTGATTCCAGAATGGCCAAATTTGTCTCTCTTTTTTCTAATGTGTCACTCTTTATTCAGCTGTGAATAGACCGCTATGACCTGCCCTGCACACTCCAATGGGCCTACCTCAGAGAGAGCAAGAGACCTAGTGAACATGAAGGGGGAGACGTGGAGAGAGAGAAAGAAAATATGTGTGTTAGGGTTGAAAGGAAGAAAGACAAAAAGAAAAACGCAGATAGATTCAGAGAGAGAATGAAGGCAGGAGGAGAAGAATAATGAGAGAGGGGTGCAGTTTGACCAGATGGAACCACTAAATTAATCATT
The DNA here is from genome assembly GCA_029874485.1 of Naso brachycentron. Classification (NCBI taxonomy): domain Eukaryota; kingdom Metazoa; phylum Chordata; class Actinopteri; order Acanthuriformes; family Acanthuridae; genus Naso; species Naso brachycentron. Next base: position 23,024,504 of record JAQFJA010000014.1, read on the forward strand.
TATTCTATAATGGTAATACAAATTAATTTTGTTTGATTAAGCTTTTCACAGTTTATATTTTACAACTAAAAAAATAGAGCTACCCCTAATCTTTTATTTTGAAAAACAAATAAATACCAAAACACTACACAGCCATATAAGTCAAAATATCACATGAAGCAGGAACTAGCATTGTAGCAAATATATAAAACATGACAATCAGCACGTTCACATGGCGTCAGAGAAAATCAATTTATTGTGTTAGCCCAGCTGAAACCAGACTTTTAAAATGCATGTAAACATGTTAGTCCAACTGAAATCGTACTAATTCGAATTTCTCAAAGCCAAATTAACACACCCAGATAATGCGATTGAAAGTCAAATTACTCCTGCATGTATATGCTTCAACCAGACTGGGACTGGCCGAAACAATCTGCGCGTGATTCATAGTCCCCGTGGTGTCTTTGATCTGGAACTGAAACAGCATAAATTTGTAAAAGAAAGGCGGGAACAATATAAGAATAACATAAACAGGAGGGAAAGCGTGCATTGAATTTGTACCAAAAGTAAAGCGTAGATATGAAGTGTACAGCCCTGTAAAGTTGTCCATGTTTTCACCGTTCGACATGGCTTTTGCTAGCCGATTGCTAACTTGTGTGTAGCTTGTTTGGCTAACCAGAAGAAAGTCGAAATAGCAACCAGCTGAACCGGGTATAGAGTCGCTCAATAAATCAATTCTCACTCAGTGCTTGTATACTGGGACAAGGACAGTAGTCTAACTAAATGGCCTAATCGAGCTGTAACTATAGCTCGACTTAACTGTAAACATACTGAATGTGTATCACAAAAGTCCTTAATGCTGAGGGAACTCATGTGTTTATGTTTGATAATGAGAGAAAAAGCAACGCAAGGGGAGATGGATTGCCTGCACAGTACATCAAGACACTTATCCTTTGTTTATACAGAGCTCACATTTTGTCCCAAACAAAGCCAACAGGAAGTTATTTGCACACTAAAGAGTACAGATTCCCCCCCAAACGAGCTACAGCATTGATAGTTCCTATCCTCTTCAGCAAATAAGGCTAAATCTACAGAACTGTATTTTGATCTTAAGACACATCACTATTGCTACGTTTCAAGCGGCTAAGTCAAGCCAACATACTACTGTAAAGAAAAATTCTTCATTGTCTCGCATCATGACCTCTCACTGAGTCTTAACTATAACTCAGTTACAAAAGTTAATTTGTAAAGCCGTGCAGTCTTGTGCATGAGATGCAAAACTGTCACATACAGTACTTTCATGTCCCAAATGTTGTGTTTTCTTAAAAACGTCATTATGTTTGTCCATGTATAAGTGCAATGACTTCAAATGTGCTTGAATCCTATTAACCCTATTATTTTACTTTCATGCAAAAACAGAAGTTTAATGTTTGATATCCTTTGTCAGCAGTGTGGTCTACCAGGATGGCTTTTATGGGGCAGAAATATATGTAAGTCAAAATTTAGTTATTTACTATGACAAACTGAGAAAATAATGTCCTACTGAGTGATTGAGATTGTTATGCAGCACCTAACTGAAAGCATTTTGTTGTATTTGCATCGTACAACATCGATTTCAAAAAAAGTCGGGATGCTGTGCAACACAGAAGTAAAACAGAATATGATCACTTGCTAAATCCTTCAGACATATACTCAAATTAAAAACCGTCTGAAAAGTTTATTTAATGTTTTGCCTCATGAACTCGATTTTTGTGAATATGTGCTTAGTCTGATTTTGATGGCAGCAACATGTTTCAAACAATTTGGGACAGGGCAACAAGACTATGTGTGTTGCAAAATGCTAAAAAAAAAAAAAAAAATGGAAACTCTCCACAGTTATACAGGTTTATTGGCAACAAGTGATTGTATCATAAGTACAAAAGGGCCATCCTCAAAAGGCTCCATCGTTCACAAGCAAGGATGGGGCAAGTTCATCACTTTATAAAGCACAAGATTGCTTAAATGATGTAACTACATGGGCTGGGGAACACCTTATAAAATTGTTGTCAGTAAGTACAGTTTGTTTGTAAATGAAAGTTATTCTGTTTTGATTTAGCTTTTTTACACAGCATCCCAATCTTTTTGGAATTAGGGTTGTAATTTAGGAGACTTGTGTTACAAATTTGAAGCTATAGTGGTTTCCTCCGTCTCTCCTTAGGGAGGGTATGCAGCTTACAGATATGCCCAGCCAGCTGGTACTGCAACAGCAGCATACAGTGACAGGTATGTTGGCTTCCCTTTGCCCGCTGAGAGTCACTAAAAGATATTCTGTTCAGGTGTAATCGTAAATGATAATGATTCTATTCACATTAAATGTTTCTTAGAGTGCATGTTGAAAAACCCTTCTTTTTGTCTTTAACCTTTTTTAAAACCTCTAAAGAGATGTACGAATATATTTTGACAGGCTGTATCACAGTTTAAAAAAAAAACTTCATTCAGTAGAACATTAAAAACCAACTTTAAATGTGATGGCATCATTTTAATCGTTCACGGCGCAGGAGAAACAAAGGTTACCATATTGTAACCCTAGTCCTTTAGCAAAGACAGGGCCCTCTACTGGACTCTCTGGGTAATACTCTCCTCCAGCAGCACTTGCATATTGCCAACGAAATTTGCTTACGTGTGGTCGGCCAATCAGGATGTTCCTACTGAATGCCTATGAAGGGCAGCCAAAAAGCTTTCTGTCATCAGACAACCAATTCAGGAAGCAGTGTAGGAGTAGTAGGGTCCATAGGTAGAGGGCTCCGCCTATGCTTATAGAACTAGGGTTACAATATTGTAACCTTCATTCTATCTCACACAGGCTCCGCCCTCTACTGGACTCTTTGGGTACAGTAGGCATAGCCCGATGACTGTATGCCCTGCCGCGACATGTCATCAGACTAGCCCCACTGATCCTGACCAGCTAAAGGTTAGTTTCCAAAGTCCTCCACTTCATTATAACAAAGCTGCTCTAGCAGATAACTAGCGGTTCCAATCCCACCTAATAAAGACTCACCCTGAGGTGGGTGTAATCATGGCCTAAGTTTGCAGGGGTCAAAGGCATACAACAGACACCCTACACACCTAACACTCCAGGTCATTAAGGAACATGGGAACCGGTGAGGTCAGGTGTAACACACCTTCCACACATTTTCTATATTCTATTTACTAATTAAGAGCCCTGTAGCTTTTCAGTAGACAGACACAATTATTTCTTAATAAGGCTTTTATTATGAAAAGTTTGCAAGAATGTGTGGTTGAAAACTTGAAATTAAGTTACAAACCCACAAACACGAAGAACAAGATGACAACTACCATTACTCAAAGAAAAAGAAAAAGTCGACAAGAAAAACTGCTTTGTAACACAGAATTAGCAACATGGCAAAATGGCTAAACACCAATCAAACAGACTCTGGCCCATGGGAGGAAAAAACTAAACAGGTCAGGGGTCCTCAAGATTTCAAAAAATACACAGGGGGTCCAGTACCCCAAAAGGTTGAGAACCACTGGAGTAAAGGACAAAAAGCACTTTTAACATAAAGGAGATCCTCGTGTTCTTGTAAACAAAGGAGAAGCTTGGTCTGAGTGACCCCACTCCAATCATCATGAAGTAGCATGCAGGTAATGGAGCTAAGTATGTAGCTGAGGTGCACACAAGCAGCAAAGCTTGCGTGAAAGTCACACCTTCAGAGACAGATGGTCTAAGGGTTCTCATGGATGCTTCGTCAAGGCCTCAAGCACCAACAGCAGTTTCAATTGAGTAGGAGTGAGTGGGAAGGAGGCACACCTCAATGGGTGGCATTTCCTGACCACTCTACAAAAAACATTAAACACTGGGCTGGGCAAAGATGGGTCTGCTGAAAAAACCCTTGTGACAAAAAGAAATGGCTGGTGCTTGCGCTTAGATAGTGGCACAGAAACAGTTACTGCAAAGAGAACAAAATAAATCCTCCCCCAAAACTAATGAATAGTTGAGAGATAACCTGCCAACATTTGAGTTATCTTTGTGTAACCTGCCAGTCAGGATACCAATGCTAAGGGGCAGTCCAGGATGCCAAGGATGACCTTTCTTGTCTCTCTTACTTCAGAGAAGTAGTGCAATAAGATAAATAGGATAAAAGGCATGAAGCAGAGGTGTTGGCCATGGTGCATGTCAAAACGTGTCCACATGATGCTGCATGGTGATGATGGGGTCATTTTGCAGCATGAGGGAGAACCAGAGCAGGCAATGGATGTTGCGTCACTTGGCCAACAGATCTACTTTCGCCCACCAAACCAGGTCCAAATCTGCTGCACCAACACCTGACTGTTAAGTCTTCACTTGTATAACATGGGTCCAACCACCCACATTAAGTCAAAACTGCTGTTTCTAGACCTTGAATTTGGCTAGTCATCAGAGATAGCCGGAGCTCTGAGGCCCACAGCCTTAGCCTCCGAAACAGGACTGCGGATCTGACTCTGCCCTGATTGTAATTAAAGCATACTATAGTGTCACATTCCCCTTGAACTCTATCTCCTCCTGGGAGGATAGATTGACCTCCTTGATGCAGATGAATAAAGGAGAAACTTTACAGTGTTGACCACATTTTATAAAAATGTGTTAGAGGAGGAGCAACCAGCAGTGAAGCAGCAGCCAGATAGCTAGTTTGGCCCTGTTCCTCTCAAGTCCTTTCACAGAACAAAAACTTGGTCCATGGGGGACAAGTGTGGGAAGAGCTAAGCGGACGTTGCAATCTTTGAAGACATCACCATCCACTGCTGTGGTGCAAATATCCCCACCTGTCCTCCACTATTGAAGGAGACACCATAATATTGGTTGTCAGGGAATGCCGGGTGCATCACAGCCTCTATGATCTTTTGAATAAAACTGCCTGTGCCAAATTCTTTGTAGTGTGATGAGACACCGTGGGGGTAGAGATCAAGACAAAGGAACAAGCGCTTTGAGAAAGTAACTTTGTTTAAATTCCAATATTTTATGATTTTATGATTTTATTTTATGAATTTAAACATTGCAAGCAAATTTCTGCACAAAACAGTCTGCATAACAAGAAACATCATGGGAGAGGTTGGTGAACCTCACCAGTGCAGCCCAGGTGGGTTGGGGGGATACAACCCCATCTGTCGGGATGCTGCCCCCCAAAACCGCGGACTCCTGTAGGTCTGTCCTACCTGACTCCTGTAGGTCTGTCCTATCTATAGGTGGCCTGAGCCTACAATGGCCAGAAACATCACATGCCCAGTGGCAATTGCAACAACCGTGATCAAATTATTTACCTGCCAATCCCTCTGACCCATGGACCTATTTTGATCCAGATTTTGGCTGACACACAGACGCTACCAAAATACACCAATCCAGCCACTGGGGCCTATGTCTTTAGCAGCTTCTTTTAGGACACTTCAAGGCATTGTCCAAGAGGAAGGGGAGCTAATGGCTTGCTGGGCCGGGAGAGCCAGGTCATAAACCTTCTTACAGAGATGGCTCGGCTGCATGAGTGAGAATGTTGGAGGCAGAGCCTTACTCAGTCCATCGGAATGGACACTGTTGTTGGAAAGTCACAGCTCAGAATTTACACAGGCAGTGGCTCTGGACAGCTCTTCTTTAGTGACTGGAGGCATTTGCATCATGTCATCAGAGACTAATCAACCTCTAGCAACAAGCTGAAGCTGCAGTAGTGATCTCTGCTGTTGTATGAGTTGGGAAAGATCCTGGCAATCTACAGAGGTGATGCAGCTCAGCAGTGCTGTGTGCATTTTTCACATCGATGCACTAAAAGCAATTGGACATGTGGGTCTGGTATCAGCTTCTTTAAATGGTGACTTTGTGTTGCCAATTGAAAAGGATGGCAGAAATTGATTTTGCTGGGGTTTTTTACACTGTGCAGGACATTTTGTTTAGTAGGCATGTCTTATTTGGCTGGCTATGCATTGCAAATTTCAGAATATGCAAGTGCTATTAGAGGGAAGAGCCTGTATAAGATAGAACTCTATTGTATTGTTTTTTATTTTATCTAGAAAAGCATATAAGCAATAAATAAAAGAAGGCCAAAGGATTGAAAATGAAGGAAATTCCTTCCATCATGTTGGTCCACTGGAATGTGTTGTTGTCAAAACCAATTTTTCACTCTGTGTGGTGGTATTCTATGGAGAACTGTTTAAAGAAGCATCAGGTTCACAGAGGGATTAGCTTTTTCTGCTCTTCATGAGTATTCTGTGACCTCTTTGATAGTGTTGAATTGCGATTCTACAGATCTTTTCCTGTCTTTATAATTTACAGCCATTTAATACAATTTTGATGTAGTCTAATGTCTTCAATAGAAATTATATCAGTTAATCTTTCACCAGTTGAATAACTCTGTAACTACCATGTTCTGTTTAACCATTGACTAAAACCCTGATAATGTCATGCCACTTTAAACCAATTTGTCACATTACAACCATTTGATTTTAAGGTGGTAGTTCATCCATTGATTTAAAGAGGTGAGAATTAAAGTAAGTAGCAAATACATCAGGGGCAGCAAGTTTAACTTAGTCTGCCTCTATGTTGCACAAACTAGCTTTACTACTGACTAAAGATAACTGGGATCCTGAAGCTGGCTCAGTTTACTTTGGATTTTCCAGTTTGAGCATAAGCATGTTCATTTATAGGAACTGTAGTTCTTAATTGCAAGCTAGATCAATGGAATCATGAGCAGGGTACAATATGAAAGAGTGTTATAGTGATATCGAGCAGCTCATGGGAAAATGTAATTTGTGATACTGGAATAATGGTTACTGCAGCAAAAAGTGAGGTAGAGAGGTCAGGAAATAAGTAGAAACAGTGGGTATAAAAATCCAAATATAGTAATGCTCTAAATAAGTGCTTTCTCAAAAAAAAAAAATGTTCACTAGTCTTCAGGCTAGAAAAATTCTGTATTTAAGCCTGATGCAACACCCTTTCATTATACCATATCCGGGTCCCAGTCCCGTATTTTCAATATGCTGCAGTGCTGTGTCCCGTAGAAAATAATCAAACTTTCATTCTGCCACATTCCTAGTGATGGAAAAGACAAGAGAACGTGGCTGCAGTTGATCAAGTTCGTTAAGTGAATGAAGAAAAGTTTTGGCTCTTTACAGGTGGGTGCTAAGGTTAGCTGGCTAATGTTAGCATCCATTCACCTAAATGAAACCATCCCTGTCCAAATATCCCTCATAAAGGTTACAGTTTTTATAACGTTATGTTGTTAGGGACACAGTTATCCTAACTCTCTGTATCAGCTGTGCTCTTGCTTGGTAGAAACAAAAACACAGTTTAATAGGCTACACAGATGTTACCATAACCTTTATCAGAGATATCCGAACAGTGTTGGTTTTGTTTAAGTAAATGGATGCTAACGTTAGCTGGCTAACCTTAGCATCCACCCGCTAAAGCCAAAGCTTTTTCTTCATTTATTTAACATACTTTATCAACTGTAGCCATGTTCTCTTGTATTTCTCATCACTAGGAGCATGAGAGAATTAAAGTTTGATTGTCATTTATTTACTGTTTAAACTACATGGGACACAATGGGACTGTCTCACCAAAAAATTGCATTTGTAACATATTAAGTGAATTATTAGTGCTCAATCACAGTACTCTGTTTTAAGTCCTGATTTATTCCTAACATGGAAATATGGTTGTTCAAAAAATGTTTCTCCTATCTTATACCTGATAGGACTCAGATATCAGAACTTCAAGCTAAGCAAAGTGAGTTTACCGTTAAATATCTATCTGTATTGATCCTTATTATAAGGCCAGTACTTCTGTGCTTTTTGGGATTCTGTAGACATGATACTTACAGGTTTTTCCAGTGATGTGTTTGGTCAGTAGTAATTTTGTTGACAAGTTTGGAACTGATCTTCAGAAGCTAACCTACTTTGGAGCAGGCTCTACCTGCAGCACACGTCACCATGACAACATACACTATTTGTTGACTTTAGCTCAGCTTTCAGTATGGTTCAACCTCATGTGAAAGACATGAGCGTTAACTCTGCTCTGATTAAATTTATTTTCTCCTCTCTGTCTAATAGGGCAAAACAAGTGAAAGTCAATGGGACGCTGTCAGACAACAAATACTGTAATACAGGAGTCCCACAGGGGTGTGGCTTGTCACCGTTACTTTTTGCATTGTACACCAACGATTGTAAAAGCACACATCCTAGCAAACTAGTTGTAAAATTTGCAGACGACACTGCAATCCTGAGTCTCCTTATCAAAGACATAGACCCTTCTGTGTATCAGAATGAGATCAATAGATTTATTAAGTCATGAGACACGAACCCTTTTATTCTAAATGTCACCAAAACACAGGAGATGGTCACTGAAAATCATAAAATCATTGAAGTGCCCTCATATAAATACTTAGGTGTCCATATAGACAGCCTTCTCTGCTGGAAAACACACACTGACAACCCGTGTGACAAACTGCAGCAGAGGCCCTATTCCCTAAGGTGATGGAGCCTGTATGGAGTGAGCAGCCAGGTCATGATGATCTACAACCGTTCAGTTCTAGAGAGTGTAATTAGATATGGAATTACCACGTGGTTCAGAAATCTAGAAGAGCAGCTGAAAAATAGAGTTATAAGCATGCAAAAAAAAAAAAATGGCTATGAAGATCGTAGGCAGGAGAGTATACGAGCCCATTCAGAGCGTCTATGAACAGGCTGTTCTGAGAAAAGCAAAACAGATCATTGCTGACAACCAGCACCCCCTCTTCTCAGGGCATTAAATGCTCCCCTCGAGAGGAAGACTCCGTGTACCAAAATGTAAAAACAATCGCCTAAAATTATCTTTTGTTCTGGCCTCTATTAAGCTGCTGAACTCGTCTAATAGTGCAATAGGGCAAAGTGCAAAAACTAGCACTGAGCACTTGCACTTCAAAATCTAGATGAAGCTGTTGTCATGCTGTTGTTTTCCTTTGCCCAGTCTCTGTGTTATATGTAATAACTTATGTGATGTCTTGTGCATAATGCGATGTGTTATATGTTAATCGTTATATGTTATGTGATGTGAACAGCACCTGTGTCCAAGACAAGTTTCCCCTCCGGGACGAATAAAGTATAATTCTAATTCTACCTCAGTAAATAGTGTACAGGCTTTGTAATGGTGAAAAAGTTGAGTTAAGCACAAAGAACGCTGGCTAGGCCACTAATCTTCATTTGTGATGCAGGCTGCAGGAGATGTTCTACTGTATACAGCAACAACAATCAAGAGCTAAAGACATTTTAACGTCCTGCCATGGGCCTGAGGAAAAGAATGTGTAAACAGAGCAAAAGATGGCAGGGACAGGAGAGAGCAGGTTAACCCGCTCCATCGTTCAATTGTCTTTCCCCTTGGAGTTTCCTGTCACCCCCTCACCTCTGACCCCTATACCTGTGAGGCCTCGTACGTTAGCTTCTCTTCCCCTGCCCCTGCCAAGGTCTGCTGCTCTCTTCTCTGTGCAGCTGTCCTCAGCCCTCTGGGATCCAGCAGTCTGCTAGTGAGTCTTCCAGATCAAAAGTGATACGTGTTTCTAGAAAAACATGTGTGTGTGTGTGTGTGTGTGTGTTGTGCGCCTCGCTGTTACTGTTGTCTAGGTATGTGTGTGAAGGTACTTGGGGAGCTAATCTTAGGGAGATTGAGCATGTCAGACCCGATAAGAAACAGCCACAGCAGGAGCCTGTAGGCCCCCGATAATGTAAGATTTATCAGAGGCAGGGAGCGAGCAGTGTGCTCGGGAGAATTATGAACAGAGCAGAGGAGAGGAGCAGAGCAGGTGAGGGGGCACGTCTCTCTACAAGACTTATTTCATGCCCGTTCTTTTTCTCCTCTCACGCGTTCCCTCTTTCCCACTCTTACTGTTATTCATTCTCCCTCCGTGGTTGATGTGTAGTATATCCCTCTTCAATCTGTCTCCCTGTTTCATCTTTAATACTTTGTCTCTCTCATTCTATTTTTAAGCTCTTCTGATTTAAAAGGAAGCCTGGGCAGTGGGGTGGAGTTAAGAGGGATGGGGCAGAGGCGCTTTATTTATTGAGGGTTAAGCAAGGTCTGACACACAGTAGGCTGAGACTGAGAGACTCCGCATCTTTTCTGTTTCTGTAGAGTGCACACACTCACTAGACTACCTCTGTCCACTATACACCAGGTAAAAGTCCCTGTCTCTCATCTCTCATTGTTTATCAAATAACACTGGCACCAACACACTGACTGTAGACTGTAGGCTGTAGACAAAATTGGGGGGGGGATCTACCTATGCCTCCGCAACTGACAGGAAGTCAAGTCATCTGTGTGGTGGAAGTTCGTCTTCTCCGCGTTGTTATCTGCGTATGAACATCTCCATCGTGCATGTGCATAGTCCAAAAGTTGGGAATAGTAGAAAATGTATCAGTAACATTAAAATAAGCATGTGAACCGACAGACAAACTTCCACTACAGAGATCAGCTAGCAGGCAAAAACAACACGAAGAAAACGAACCTCCACTACAGAGATCACGTGACCATCTGTCAGTTGTGGAGGCAGAGTTTAGATCTGCAGATCGGTACTCTGCTATATTTAGGGTTTCAGTTGTGTACAGATCTCTGCTGTGTGTTGCTGTTGCTCCAATGGGCACTGAAAGTTGTACATATTTCATGTGGGCCCAAGTCTGAAGCAGTAGGTGGAAAAATGTTGAAAGCTCTTTAATCAGTTGACAGAAACTTGTCTGACAAGAATGAAAAACATTTTCACAAGTATTAGAGTGTTTGGCCACTATCTGTTCTGTGCACTGATTGAAGATTTCACCTTTATTGAAACTTTGAATCCTCGAATGTTTTCGCTCAGTATTGCCTTGACTGGGCTTGTGCCATACTGTCTTAAGTATACTACATTTTGGGATTACATTGAAAAGCTCAAACAGCTTGTCATTTGAACTGTCCTACTGCTTTAGACTTTTCTCTACTTCATGAAAAGTCAGTTGCATTAACTACAAATACCTCCTGCTCAGCTGTAACCATGGAAACAAATAACTGTCACTAATTTGTTATTGACTCAGAGAAAAAAAAAATCTTTAGTTTATGATTTCTGAACAAATTTGTTGTACATTTGTGTTTTTACTTGTAGAATATACACTGATCCCACCAATCCATGTGTCAGAATGGACTGAGAATTAACAAAGTGATAGATTGATTGATCATTGATGAAATAAAGTATTATGCTGAGGTCAGACTACTTGATACCAGCCAGGTGATGTCCCGACCTAGAGGACGCAGGGCGGCCATTAGGCTTGAAAATGATCAATGAGCATTGGGTGCGACAATCGACCACCTCATCTCGCATAGTGTGTCATAACGGACGACGACTGCTGCCACATGTAGGACTCCTCACGACCTCACGACAGAAAGACTAGCATGTTTGATCTTTTGTTTACCTCCCACGACGGCTTGTCAGAGGTAGTATCAGAAGTAGTAGTCAGTGGCGAGCTCTTCTTTGCTGGTGCCGTCATGCTTGTCGTGAACTGCAAACGATGATTGATCAGGTAGCAACGTGTAGTCTGTCATGTCTCTTAGCAAGAATTCATAACTCTTTAATCATTTAATATGAGAATCAGTTAACATTTTAAAAGACAAACATATCTCGTAGTCTGACCTCGGCATCGAACACTAGCTCTCCGTCCTTCCTTCTTTCTCCATGTGTGCCCACTGCCCTCCTTTTCTCAGGTCTCCCTCTGTAACACACAGTCTAACACACAGTAGTGCACCCATGCAGCCTCTTATCTTTGCCCTCCAGACCTACAATGGCTTCCCTTTACTTTTAGAGGAGAATAAATAAACAAGACGAGAAGAGAGGAATATAAATAAAGCGGTCTGGTGCCACCAGGGAAAGAGGGATGGAAGGGTGGAATGAGAAAAGAGAGGGGTGTTGAGGGAGGGGATTAGTTCCAAGCCAGTGCTGGTGAAAAGACTGGAAATAAGCCTCAGGAGACAGACAGAGAGAGATACAAGGGGAGATGGCAGGGGACACAAGGAGGAGAGGAGGAAAGACGGAGGTGAAGATGAGGGGGAGAAGGTGTAGGACACCATCAGTGAAATGTATTCGCTCTATCCAAAATTCTGTTATTTCTTTCTTTTACCCTCCTACGTGGTATCCGCCTAATTAAATCACTTTCTTATGAATATTTTTTGCTTTCATACCTATATTTCCTTTGTACTCAATGTCTTTTGTCTCTGTTTCCTCAATCCAAAGGATGATTTTCCTCCTTTGTCTTTATTCATAATCTTATTTCTCTCTCCCTTCAGCCATCTACTATTCTTATCACTCTGACAATGTCTTTCTCCCTCTCCTTTTCCTCTGTGGCTGATGCTACTTTTATCGCAATCCTTTCCCATCATCTGGAAGATAAAACACTCGTCCCCCTTTTTCTCATAAATTGAAGTGGGTAAAACAAATCATTGCAATCACACACTCTCACCTTTACAACGTACATTTACAGGGAGACATCGATCGCATTTTCATCCTATAGGCCTGTCCTTAGCGTGAGTGAGAGGGGGAAATGATTATAGATCTCCTCTCATTGTGGTCGGTTGGCACTCTACCTGTTATCACATCTATTCAATCAAAGCCAACATGCAGAAGGTTTATGTCTAGTGGTTGGACTTGGGTAAGAGGGAAACAATTAACAGTATTTTCCAACTGATTAAAATCTACATTGATTTGTTTTGGTTCAGATCCATATAGTTTTATGTTTGGAGAATAAGACAATTTTGTCCTGATTACAAATCTACTGCGTCATGTAAAAAAATGTTAACCAGAGCTGCGAAGTGGCCCCAACCTGTTTAAAGTTCCTAGTAAGTTATAAATACACCATAACATATAACGAAACAGGAAGTGGAGGACAAAATGTAGAACTCAAATTTAAAATAACAATCAGCTTAAAATTGCAGCAGATAACTTTTGCAAACAAGCTAGCAAGCTAACGTTAGCTGTAGCATGAGACTTAATGGGAGGCAAATCTGCTGCAGCTGTTTGCTCCGGCTCGCGCTTTATTTCGTTTGTTGTCTCTCTCTTTTAAGTCCAGTTTGAACTGAGACCAAACGGTTGCAGGGAAAGTTGCAGC
>JAQFJA010000014.1:23049082-23061545 GCA_029874485.1 Naso brachycentron
AAAAAAATAAAAGTTACAAGGCACTGTCGACCAGCAACCTCAGTCTATCCTTTTTGTCTGAGAAATATTAGCTCTAAATCAAGACCAATCGAAAAGATAGAGGCAGAAAAAAGAAGAGTACAGCCAGGGCTTGGAGAGATGTTCAGGTCAGTCATTGTAGTTAAAATTCTCTTACATCAGCTGCAGCCTCAAATAGTTTTTACGTCTGTTTTCCTCTAATTCTACTGGGAGATTGACTCTCAAGGTGACCAGCCCCCACCACCACCATCCCCACCCCTAGGTATAGTCTGTTTTAAGAGGCTGTCAGGCTGGTGTGCAGAGGCAGCTTGGTAAGCCCTGGAGGGTCATTCAGAGAACAGAAAGGCTGCTCAACCTAATAACCACAACCCTCAATCAAAACTCCAGATAACTGTTATTCAGACTTTTTCAACCTTGACTCAGTGCTTTGGCAGTGTACTGGTTCAGTTGATACACAGGCTTGGTAGCAAGAGAATTCTAAAGTTTCTCAGCCAAACAAAGATTTTTTATGTTTGTTGTTGTGTTTTTGTTCGTTTTTCACACATTTCTATTGATGGGTTTTAGATTAAAAATTGAGATCAGGAGCCAGAAAACAGAAGTCCACAGAGACGTTATTATCTATATCTGTATCTGTATATCCATTGAACCATCAAAATTACTTTTCTCTATATTTGTATTAAGGTAGAAGACCGACGTGGTATGGTTTACACCAATGTTTCACATTAGCCAAGAAGCAGTCTGAGTTAAAGGAGAGCAGGTTTAGCCAGAAACAAGGTTATTATCACTAACGAAAGCCAACCAAAAAAACCAAAACTAGAACAGAAAAAACATTTTAAAAGAGGCTCTCCAAAAACAATTATAACTAACCAAAACTGTGTTGTAGGTTTACAAAACTGACGAAATAAAATAGAGAAATTATCCTGAGCACCATGGCAGCAAGCGCTAAGGTCAGGGGAAAGCAGAAAAGACAAAAACTAACCCTAAATTAATAAAAACTAAACTTAAACTAGCATTTTTAAAAAATAGAAACAAAGCTAAACTACAAAACTTGCTTTAAAAACAATTAACTAAACTGAAATTGAAAAATAAAAGTAAAAAAAAGAAAAACAAAACTAATGAAAAATCGAAAACCATTACAGCCTTGGCTTAAATGCAGAAAATCTGTGCAAGCAGTAAAACGTCTTTGTCCCATCATGCATTCTGAGCAAAAACAGAGCAAATCTTACTGCAAGCAGGGGCTGTTTGAGTGCGAGTGAAGGGTTTTGCAGTAAAGTATCACATAATCTGAACATGTAATCAAGGAGTCAGTCTCTCAAATTGAAAGATGGAGAGGTGAAAAGATAGAATAACAAGCTCTACATAAATGTTTAGCAAAAAAGTTCAAATTGCACTTAACACAAAAGAAATCTGAGTTGCTCTCATTGCTCTGGTTAGCTGGTTAGCTTAACTTCATGTCTGATATTATTAACAAAATCTGTTCAAAACAGCAGACCATTTCACAAATTATTATCAGTCACAAAAATTCAGATCACAGATTTCTTTTTCGTTGAATATGTCAAAATCTTGAGTTTGAAATGCTGAAGATGTTGGAGATGTTCCAAGTCATAGCTTGGAAAGTACAGAGTCACATTAACCTGAGTTACCTTAAAAAAACAAAACAAAAAAACACTAAATAATTATTTAAATGCTAAAAAATACGTAACTAGAGATAATTAAAGTAGGAGCCCAATCATTAAAATGTTGATCAATATCACCACTAGAAGCAAGAAACTTTACAATATGTCTTTGATGTAAAAAAAAAAAAAAAAAAATTGTATTAATTACAAGTACGTTAGTTAACATTTAACAAACAACAGTGTGAGATGTAACTTCGTCCTCTGTGTCGTACATCAAACATTACATTACTCTCAGCAAAACATGCTGGAAGTTATGAATGTCTTTAATAAATGGTTGTTGTTAGAGTACGCCCCTACCTTCATCGTCATAGAGGCTGATATCATTAGATATGAATTAATGGTCCAGACTCCATGTTAACACATTCACATGATGCACCGCTTAGGAGACCAACACTAAAACCAACATTCCCTAATACACACACATTCAGTTACCCACCAATCTCACTCCCTCTCTCCCAGCCATACACACACACACACACTCACACACACACACACACACCAGTAAATAGCATCTGTGTTCGCTGTGTCTGATGGGATCGTAAAGAGGGGAGTCACTAACGCAGGAAGAAAGGGGAGTGTGAAGAGAAGCAGCAACCGAGGCAATTTACCCCACAGATTAGAGATGAGAGAGTTCAGTCAATAAGCACTGATCTCATTTAAAGATATACCAGACTGACTACACTCTCAGCGACACACACACAGATGCACACACACACACACACACACACACAGTCACACACATTCAGACTAGTTGGTCTCTTGCTGTCACTGTTGTGTCTGTCTGCAGACTGTCTTTTCTCTAGTTTTCGAGCTGTTAACAAAAAAGCCATTGTTAGAGTAAATATGAACAGGAAGAATCTCCCTCTCTAAACACACACACATAAACACACATTTTTTTCATCTTCACACAAACAGACAACATAGCCTCAGTCTAACATGTCCCCAGTCTCTTAAAAGCGCCTGCACTCTGTACAATTTTCCCACCCTTAGTTTTCTGATAGTGTTTAGTGGTACTGCACGTTATAGTTCATCCTACATTGTATTTTCATTTTTGTTATTGTTATTTCTGTGCAATATCTGCACTTATTGCAATTAAAGGATATATTTCTCACCATCACCAGCTCCCATTGGAAGACCAAAACCAGTTATGACTTCATTCCACTAACTTGCCTGATATACAGGCATAAATCATTTTAAAAATGTATTTGTGCGTGTCTCACGGGGGGTCCCGAGCCCCATTTTGGGAACCACTGCTCTAGTACACTCCCTCTGCAACAATTAATTCAAATGTTTGCAGTTTTATTAAACTTTCTTGTGTTTAGACTAGTAAAAAAAAGTTTGTACCTTGACATTTTTTGACTGCTGACTTCCTGCAGTCTTCCTCAGAAGTGTCACATGACGTTGCTGTGACGTCGGCTGGTTTGTCATCCTATCGCCCCCTGTTGGCTGGTGGTTTTTTAAGGACTGCCTCACAAGTGTGTGACAACATGTAGGCCCCCTCATCTCGGTTTACTGTCCGCTGGGCGCGATCTCTGTTGCCTTCTTTTTTTTTCACTTGTCTGAACACAAGAAAGGTTTAATATAATTTTAAAAATTAAGTCAAAAATGAAATTGAATGTTTGTAATTAACTGGTTTTGGCAAAGCTTTACGTTAAACAAATTTATTTCATTCCTCAATTTACAATTAAAGCTCATGAGGCATGCATTCTTACACATAGGACATGCCAATATTTTCTGTTAAGTAAAATAAACTTTCAGTAGTGATGGGATATCAACTGCCTTTTAGAGCTTAGAATGTAAATAGCAATCTGGTGTCTCTTTTTTTCTTTCATCATTTGCTCTTTCATGCACTTTACAGTTTTTAAATGTATGTTTGTCTTAAGGTTCTCAAAGTCATTTGCCGGTATTTGTATATTATCAAAAGAAGTGTCATAGCCTAGAATGTATTATTCTATTATTTAGAGTGATATTATCATTAGGTTGTTATATTACATAAGTAGTAAAACATATATATCAAAAGAGAAAAATAAAATGTATTTCCTTTTGTATAGCTATGTATCTGTGGTTAGAGGTTAGAAAGTGTCAACTTTTTGTAGTACAAAAAAAAGCTATAACTTTGTTTTTGGTTTTATTGAATTTAATGCCTTTCTATGTCTGTGATCACATTACTGTGAGTTGTGTTATGCAAAGCAATAGACCTACTATTGTCTATAGCAATGTTTCTGAAAAAACCTCTCCCAGTTCTCTGGCAAGACACTTTGTCTGCATTATTTCTGTTTGTGTGAGCGTGTTTCAGTTGGGAAAATTGAGAGCACAAGTTTAAATGACTGTCAGTCTGTTTCTTGGTTTTATGCCATAACTAAAACACAAAGGCTGTGCTGAGGGATAAAGCCAAGACATCAGTGTTCACTGTTACATCCTGAAACAAAGACAGTTGAGTGACTGACACTGAATTCCAACATGTTTCCCATTGTCCTTTATTAACCCCCAAAAAGTACAAATCCTTCAAATGAATATAGATTTAATTTTGCCTAAAATTCCCTACAAATTTCACTTAGCCTAGTAAACCAGACCCATTTACTTTGCAAAATAATTTGCTTCAAGAAAATGCTCTGGGAGACCCCCCCCCCCCATTCACGTCTGCTTCCATTCGTCCAACAACGCATCCCAACCCAAAAATTGCAACTGTTTATCGCATATGGAGCTTTACACAACGACTCATTGAAGGGTCTGAAGACAGCAGCTCCGGTCTGTGTACGCGGCAGCTGACACGAATTGTTGATAGCCTACAGACAGACAAACGCGGCCATTAACGTGAATTTTCGACAACCTGATAAATAATCACATAGATGTTGTAACATTGTGTTGTGATATTAGTAATTTACGACAGTTCTGGTGCTTTTGTCCGGTGTTTTTTTAACGTGTTGTGTTGTACTGAGGTCGACACTGCTAAAGGCTCCTATTCTTCCCTATGTGTAGTAATCACAAAAAAAAAGTACTTGCTGCGTCTCTGAGGTTGTTCTCCGTCTTGTCGGAATATTCCTTTTAGTAAATAAAGTGTAGTTCTCAATAACGAGGGGTTTCAGCTCGCCTGAAATTTCACTCAAAATAAGCACGGCGGGGGCTCACCTGGAGTGTGAGGGGAAAGACGGGGGGCAAACAGTTCTGATTGGTTGTACGTCTATCCAGCTGCGTCCAGAGGCAGTTTGAACTGCGTCTGTTGGTACACCAGACTTATTCTTATTTGAGTTAGTTTGGCTGTGCCAGGCTACATTTTACTCATCTCTCCATCCTTTTTAACTAGACATGGATCTTCTTAAGCTCCTGTTTGCATATTCAGAGCAGGTTTAAGCTTCCCTCAGTGTCATTTAAGGACACGATTGTTTTGGGGGTTGCACATAGCTTCTAGCTATGAGTTTAAGACGGCTCCTAATGCAATCTTAGCTCTTTGCTGATTGCCGTGATGAAAGTTCCTGTCTCACGTGGCTGCTTAAGCAACCATTAAAAGATTGCCAGTTTAATTGGCTCTGTCAATGCAGTGATTTGTGAGATGGCACCATGGGCCACCATCCAAACACAAAATGGTTGATTATGGATTTTTTTTTTCTTTAGCTTTTTCTCTCTTATCGCTGATACACGAGTGGACGATATAACCATACTTTCCCTATGCAAGATTTCAAAAACAGTGGTCAGTCATCAGAAGAAAAATGTACATCAGCAGTCTAAAGGCTGGGACATACTTCTAAGGCGGCACATAGGTGAACATGCATTGGGGTTGTTCAGAGAGACACTTTTATGTTAATACTTTGTGATACTTTTATGTACCAGTGGTAAAAAGTTGGATTAACTGATCAGCGGGCTTAACTGCCAACGGTTACCGTGATACTCTTCACAGCAAAGTCAACAGAGACACAGAAAAAAACAAGACAAAGTAGCTGCCAGGAATCAAAAGAAAACAAATAGTAGCACTAAATAAAAAATCTACAAGGCAGGGAAACAGTCTGTGAGATTCTGACAGCATATCTGAAGATAATTAGCAAAGTTAAAGCTTACCATCACACATGGCAAAAAGTTAAAGACATATGGTGGTAAATGTACTGGAATCAAGCAATGTTCAAACTACTGCTGCCATTTCTCTCTGGACACTGTGAGGTGTCGAGAGCTGCAGACAAAGCATATGGCTCGGTTCTTGTTCTTCCTCTTGTTTGGAAGAATTTTGTAGATAAGCAGTACAAGCATAAAAAAGGACTGGTGTTGTTTCTTTTGAAAGCTTCTGCTAAGCGGTGCTTCACTTTTTGTCTTTCATTAAAATTGAATCATGCAGAAGTAAATCAAATTTGGCATTTGACAAACTTTGAACTTGAGTTGGCCAATTTTCCAGCCAGCCACCATCAGCCCGTCAACCAGCGATTGCCGATAAAATTGTTTAATAACTTTTTTGCAAGTACCGGATAGTGTGCGGGATCTTTCTCCTCTCGTTTGTTTGCAAAATAAAATGTCAAAACTAGACCAAAATATCAGCTGCAAGCCGATGGTCGATATATCCGTCCAGTCGCCCAACCCTACTGGGAACTGCAACTCCACCCTTCACCTATTTCACAAGGACAAGTGACTGAATCTTGTAGTGCAATATATAAATACATAAATCATGAATATGCGCTTGCACTTTTGTAATCCATGCAGTGGTTCAGTGTACCTCCAGTTTGTCAGTCACTTTGTGTAAATGACTGTGACTCGAGCAGAAAGCCACGCAGACCTCTGTGGGACTGTGGGTGACACAACCCGAGTCAAAGACTTATGAACAGAGCAGCTTTGTACAACCAGAGGAGCCACAGGGGAGCCAATTTAAAGGCCACATATTTTTCATAAAGCCACAGTCGGGCTCATCACATGTTCCGAGCAGAAGCAGAGTTGAGGTGCAGATGTGAGAAGAACTGCATAAACAGTCTCCAGAGTGCTTTTCAAGTCCGTTCACACTTTTTCCTCCTTTTTTCTTTTGACAGCTTTTAAAATTTGTGCTCTCTCTTTGTTTCAAATGTTTCAAAGTCATGGGTTTACATGATCAGGATTTTTAAGAAAGCAATGTTTCATATGAGAAAATAACCAAACAAATGCTGTGTAATTCTAGTTGAAACATGTGCTTTGTGATTTTTGTTTGTTTTTATGATCTACAAATGTATGTATTTATTTGATATGTGGATATTTGAAACCTTCATGTGTTAAGTTTTCCTTTATATTTGACTCTCTCATATTCTCTAATATGCTCACATGCTGTTATTTGTTTGATGAATATGTACGAGGCTTCACGTGTGCTGGGCTACACAAGAATCTTTCTCTTGGCCCAGCTCAGTATATTAGCCCAGGTTTATTGTACCTGTTAAGCAAACATATATCATATTTCAGTGTTTATCATCATATCTCAATATACTTTGTCTTTAAAGTGTCGCCTGTCAGGTTGATGCCTGTCTGTTCTTTTTGAGGAGTTAACTCAAGGTGATCGTGCTTTGGCTTTTGAAACATGACTGATGAGCCTGCCTCGTCTTTCACCTCTAAAGCTCTTTCTCTCTGTCATTCTTTCTTTGAGGAGTTGGAGCAGGTGAGGTAGTTTCAAGTGTCACACACACACATTTCAACTCACATACTGGCAGGTGTAGAGAAGCCAGGGAAAGCCTGTAGGGATCTGTGGAGTTGTGCAGTGGTACAGTGGAGGCTGTAGGGTTTAGGGTTGGGGGCACCGGCTTCTAAACCCATTAACTTCTGCGGGAGGCCATGTTTCAAAGTGATTAATATATTTGTCACTAAAAATGTTGCGATACTATTGTTTCCTTCCCAATACCGATTCTGATACCCAAACTAACGCAGCAGCCCATACCAAGTACTGATCCGATACCAGCACATAAAGAATAACAATTCTTTTGAAATTTAAGGTATAATCATATTTTAGTAAAATAAAAACATGAATATAAAACACTATAAAGCAGTTGTGCAACTTAAAACCTAAAAACCTTACACATCATCTTTTTACTGGTGGGACTTTCTGGTGTAAAATATTGTTGAATGTCGACATTTTGCTCACCGCGTCAACTTTCTCCCTTCTTCTTCGCTGCTCTTAAAAATAGTAATGGACAGTGGTAGCGCACTGCAACTTCCTGTGGACTATTTTAGAGCAGCAAAGAAGAATTGATTTTGTGTGACATGTGACATCCGTCAGAGCTAACTAAGCTAAGTGGGAAGTAGCTGGGTACCATTTAGCAGCTGATAAATCACATGGTATCTGATCAGTGCAAAGACTGGTGTACTCGCTGATACAGATACCAGCATTTTTGAGTGTCAGAGGCATTTTCAGATCAGTATCAGAACTCTGTCACCTCTGCTCATCTCTTGGCTCTCCTCTGCATCCTCTGAGGTACCCGAGCGTCAACAGCTGCCCCAGCTGCACCTCTCCACTCAGCTTCTGCTGCTCTCCGCTTTCTTTCCCTCATCTCACCTTCCCACCTTATCCCTTCGAGGCTCCATTTCTACAGCAGTCCTGGCATAAAAAGGCATCTGGGAGGGAGCGGGGCTGTTAAGTTGAGACGAGAGGATGCTGTTATTGGCTGTGATTGGCGACTCGATGGTGCAGCTGCACAGGTTGTGTCTCTGTCTGTCTCTCTCTCTCTAGAGGGGCAGGCCCAGGCAACTACAAAGTGATGCTGAAATTAAAGTCGGCCTCCTCTGTTCTTGCCTCTGAAGATCCAAACTCCCCTCCACACACACACACACACACACACACACTTCCTTCCTTTGCCTCAACAACTCATCTCCCAGAATTAAAGAGGTTCTGTCAAGACAAGAGCCTCCCAGGACAGAGCCAGCCTCACTCTCTCCTTCACTCCTCTCCTCCTCTTCTCTCCTTCCGCTGTGCAGGATTGTCTAGTGCAGAAAAAAAAATGACTACACACCAGATCCTGCTAAGCCTCTAAGATGGTCAACAGTAATACTTGTAGTGAGGATTTGACTGAAATGCTTTTTGTTTTATATCGGGGTTTTTTTGTTACTTTTAGATTGAGGCCACATTTAGACGAGAGCAGCCTGACTAAAAACAGAAAAGTCTTTTCTTAGCGTCTTTAAAAAAACTGCATTTACATGAACAACAGAAGGGCTGTAGTATGTATGCCAGGCTGGTAGTCCGTGGTGTAAGTTTGTAATGACAAACCCTCAGAGCTGCTTAAAGTTGTTTACTTCCTGTTGCTGAAATTCAGCCATAGATTGACTTCTAAAATTATGATGCCAACACTCAAATTTGCCTCAATAGACTGTCGTCATATTCGCCTTGCTTTTGGTGCACTGTGGAGTGTTTAATCAGAGTTTGGTAGTAGCTAGAGCAAAATGCACTGACAGGCGCTAGCATTAGCATTAGTGTAGCCACCACTTTCACAGGCTTCTTGGTTTGTCAGTTTACACAGCCGGAAAGAAGGCTGTGATTTCAAAACATTGCACTCTGGAACCCAGTGTCAAACATTTGCTGTTTCAGGGGCACCAGCTCACTGATGGCATGTAAAAGGAAGGTCGAACCCCAACAAAAGTGTTTCCTTTGATGTGAAAATGTGTGCCGTGTAAACGGGGTCTGAATTGGCAGTTGCACACATTTAAAAAGCCTAATAAGTGCTACACCAAGATGTGCAAAATTGGTTGGGAAAAACATAATTCCAGTTATTATTCTGAAGTTTGGAAAGACACAAGACATAACAGGCTAAATGTAAAATGTGTATAAAATGAGACCCGAGACACGAAGATTACAGCAATTTGGTCAGCCTTAAGAATGAAGTTGTAATTTTGAACATCTTACCTAAAAATGCATAAAGGCCACACGACCGTCCTCAACCGCACTAGTCTAAAAATACCTGATTCACTGGGTTTAATAGCTTCTCTTTGCTGACCAATAACATTTTATGAATAAGCCAAAGAAATCTTAGAGCCAATAAATTCAGACATTTTGGTCATACAGCTCCAATGAAGTGTTGTCAAACAGTCGGGAAAACATCTCACCTTTAACAGGTTGTAAATCTCTATCTTTTTTGTTTTTTTTGAACCAGTTTTACCAGTTTGTTTTCTGTTTCAGCAGCTGGTTAAAATGGCAGATCTGTGTTAAGCATTTAATGAACAAAAGAACCATTACTCTCTTCATTCATGAACTAATTTTTGTCTACATATGCTTTCCTTTTGCCTTTTGATGTCTCAATCATGGATGATTTCATAAAATAAATCTGGTTTTGGTCATATGCAAGGTTTCAGTTCCTCCCACAGACTTAATTTATTGGTTATGTGTATCGATAAAATACACAACTACACTGTAACACAAGACATGGACCACACTGAACAAACGGCATTCCTAAATAACTGACAAACACATCAGCATAAACTGGTTTCAAACCCTGCTGCTGACTGTTGAAGATGAGTCAGTATTCCTTTGTTCAGATCAGAGCTGTACATACAGTAAAGTGCTGCTTTTATTGCAATTGTTTTTTGATACTGAATGTACAGCGTAATTTGATTGTATTGTTTCACAAGAAAATTTGTTCCTCTAAAATAAATGTATCCTCATTGTCCTGATTGATTTTGGTTGGTGAATACAGTAACATGTGATCATGACGGTGCAACTGTGTTGTTGTTCACATATAACAACTTTTCCTGTGAAGAGTAACTTGTATTTTTCTTGTATTTCTGCACACTGTATAGAAGCAAATTAACCTCTCCAAAAGTAGACAAATGCTTTATTTACACTGACTTGCTTGTTCTCTCTTTTTTAGTAAATAAAAGAAAGAGGGATGAGTACAGAGGGACATCAACTATAAAAAGAGGAGAACAACGTGGACACAGAAGGACACTTTAAAAGATCAACTAAAACAAAAACAGCAGATTTGTAAAGGAGCCTTCTATCAGGAGTGAAAGGGATCTGAAAGGACGGACGTACGGAATATTTTCGGGGGCCTGTTCTGAGGCCAGGGTCCAAACCATTGAGCCTGTAGTCAAGGGGGAGAGGAGCCTGCTGGCTCTGACCCATGAAAAACAAGCCTTGCTGAGTGGAAAAGACCATAAAACATTTTATTTTTGTAAACTTTTTTAAGTTTATGATTTCCAAAAAGAACAAATACTAATGTACGTATAAACATATTATATATTATATGTGTGTAATATAGTAAGTATGTTTAAAAAAAAAAGACAGAAAAACTTGGGGAAAAATGTAATGTGTCTTGGCAGTGTAGAAGATGGAGGTGAGGAGATGCCAGCTTCCCCCCGTCTTCTGATCGGGTCTTACACACCCCACCACCCTCACCCTCACCCTCACCCTCTGCTGGATGGGGCATGGGTGATGGGGATGGTGCAGACTTGGTGTGTCTGTATGTGTGTGAGTGTGTGTGTGTGTGCGTGTGTTTCTGTTGAGGGGGGGTAGCTGGTCCAGCAGACATGTCACTAGGCGGTTGCTATGGAAACATGGAGTAGAATTCAGATAGCGAAAAGCTTTTTGAGTCTTCCATTAATGGCTTGCAGTAGTGTAGTTGTTGCTTTGGCTAGTTTTGTCAAGTAGTCTGCATTTTGTAGATTCCAAAAAAAAAAAAAAAGCATATGAATAAATAAATATTCATCCATTGGTCTGTGCAAATGGAGATTAGAAAAGATGGAAATGACTTGATTATTTGATGATGAGGGCACAAGCTCAGCTGAGGAGCACAGTGAGAACTCAGATGTCAGTAGTACTGTAGTCATGTCTGCTGGAGGCCTGGCAGCCCCTGACATCACTACCAAACATGTCATTGTGGTGTTGTGGTTTGAGGTGGCTGTGCTGTGTAGTAAACTGCTTTTGTACATTGTGTCGGGTGGGTCGGGATTGGTGGAACGGGCAGTCTGAGGGATTGTGCAAATTAGAAACATGGGAGCATCACAGGAAACTCTCCTGTCCAGTGGTGTAGTGGTGCCTGGAGAATGGGTATACGCTTGATTAAGGACCCCAGTGTTTTTAAAGGCAAAGGATAAGCCCCCTTTGTAACAGTGACGTGTTATAGAGTGTCCAAGTCACACCCCTCTGCTTCCGGGCCATGGGGTCCTTAATTCAGAAAGAACACTAACAGTAGTCAATGGAGAGGGACAATTTTTTTTTTTTTCCCATTTGGACCGCTCAGTGAATTACATGTCCTGTCTCGGATAATATACGTCATAAATACAGACATGGATGATGTATATTATCTGTCATCCATGTCTGTATAGACGTGGCCGTCAGCTCGGCAGATTTCACGGCATTTTTCCAGGATGAGGGGAAAAGTATTAAAAGAGGTGAAAACCGTTATAAACCGGGTCACGCTGAGAGCTGCAGCTACTCGAAGGGGGAGTTAGTCGGTTTTGTGAGTCAGAGGAGGACATCGGTTACATGACTGGTGTTGTAGTCTTTATAATTACGTATTTTCACGAGCTGATAAAATGACCATTTGACAACAAGCAAAGACTTTCCTCTCATGAAAAATTATCATTTAAATTCACTACATTAGATGTGGTGAATTTAAATGATATTATTATTTGACTCCAAAGGCCACATTCTGTTGCGTTATTATTGAGGTAAGCCAACAGGGCAGGTGGGACTTTTTCTCCCCGCCCCACTCAGCCTCTGATTGGCTTAACCTGATATTCATTCCCTAACTAACCAATCATCACTCCTCATGTCTAAACCTGGTCAGCCCAAATCAATGGAGACAATAAATACAAAAAAAAAAAAAGAGAAAAAAAAAGACTAGCGG
>JAQFJA010000014.1:23061645-23071784 GCA_029874485.1 Naso brachycentron
CAGTTTGATGAATTGGAAGGACGGAGAAATGAAACACACATGACGATGTGTTGGTGCAGTGATGTTGCATTGTTTACAAAGAATGGAATAAAATAAATTTAATGAAATTATTTCATGATTTCTATCTTATGTAACTTTTCTAGTTATGCATGTAGCTGTAAAATGCAGCTTTCTCTTATTTTTATATTGCAAACTTAACGTAAAAGTTAAATTGGAGGACACTCTTTGGCTTCGTGCTGATTGCCTTCCACGTGTCGGCTTTTTGTTTGACATCTCGGTAGGATTGAAGGTTGTGGAAAATAAAATTTTGGGTATTGTTACACCAAATTAATCACCTTCTCATTGTCGAGATTGGACATGTTTTCTCCTTGCATTAGGCTTTTGAGGATTAACATAATATCCGGTTGTAAATTCCGTTGCGAAGGATGGCAAAAGTTAAAATATTTTAACTTTGGACAGCAGTGCCGTCTGCCGTTACTGTTGCCAGCGTTCTCCGCCGGCCTCATCAGATTTTATTGTCCTGCTCTCATCCACTGGAATGACATGCTGTCTGCCGTCTGCCTGATTCCATGTGAATGCTGCATTAGCAGTGGTCACACTGAATGCAGACTGAAATGTAAGTGAGTATGTTCCACACACCTGTGTATACTCTGCCCTACACCACTGCTCCTGTCCATCTCTGAACACAACCCTCAGCTTCCACCACCCAGGAGGGATCACAAGATGGGAGGGGGGGCCGAGAAGAAGTTAAAAAAAAAAAAAAAAAAAAATGGAGGGGGGGTTAAAAGCAAACAAAAGTTTTACTAAGAGTCTCTTTAAACCTTTCTATTTATATGGATCTCTACTTTAGTGACATCCTTCTATATTTAAACGTTGTACTAATAACATGCTGTCAGGCATGGTCGGAGAGTCAATTGTAGCCATTTACTAATGTTGTATTTATTGTATTACCAGTAAAAAGAAAAAAAACATTTATATATGAATATAGATATATCTATTTGTGATCTGCAACTCTTGGACATAAGTTTGCCTTTGATTTTCAACTTTCATGCAGGATTCAATGCACTGTCGATGTATGATGAGGTTTCTACTTGTGTGATGTTTTGTTCTGTTGACATTTCTTTTGGTTTTGTTTCCCTTCAGTTCAGCTACTGAATGTAACTTCAATAACTCTTTAACTTTTTAGGTAGATGTTGTTGTTTTCTATATACTTAAAAAAAAAAAGCCGACAGT
Source organism: Naso brachycentron (assembly GCA_029874485.1). Lineage (NCBI taxonomy): Eukaryota > Metazoa > Chordata > Actinopteri > Acanthuriformes > Acanthuridae > Naso > Naso brachycentron. The sequence continues at coordinate 23,062,879 of JAQFJA010000014.1, forward strand.
ACTCTGTAAATTATATTCATGTGTAAATGATATAGCAAAAATGTTTCTGATTATATGCTGGACTTCTTCTTCCGCTGACCCAGATAGACTGTAAGGCCATGGCCAAAAAGGAAAGCGCGAGGAGAGGAAAAAAAAAAAAGTAAAGATGAGGGAAGCATTTAAAAGGAACACCAGTGCCCTGCAGCCAGTGAGGAGCCAGTGGGAGATATAGAAACGTGTAATCATTATAGGATCAGTCAGAATTTTTCTCAGCCAGGTTTTTCAAATTTGATAAGAACAAGGAGACGGGGAACAGCCTGTCCTGTGGAAGAGACAAAGACAGAGGGAGGGGGAAGAAGATGAAAAGATTTTTTTTGAAATATTGATTTTTCTCCTTTTTTTCCCAGCCCGTGTCTTTTCTCTCTCTTTGTCTTTCTCCCTTGAATCTTTGCATTATCAAGGTGCTGTGTGCGAGCTCTATGTGGGAGGTGAGCAAGAGGAGGAGGAGGAAAAGGGGGCAGGAGAGGGATGAGGTACATGGGGAGGACAAAATTAAGGAAACTTCACACTGAACAAAAACCTATTTAAATGTCCATCCATCTGTTGGTGGGCTTACTGCAAGTCACATGGCCAGAACCATGAAGTTTCTCATGCAAGATCTTGAAGTCTTTACACAGCAGGTTGCTGCAGCTCACCAAGTTAAGGGCATGTATTGATTCGTTCATGTCCAACAGAAAACAAAAGGTGTGAGTCATGTGAAAACTGTGACTCCTTGATTTAAGGTAGTTTGGTGTTGCTGTAAAAGCAGCACAGCCAGGTGCAGACCATGGCGGTGAAAATGACAGCTTTAATGACAACTCTTTTCTTTTCCTACATTGTTGCAGCCTGCGTCCAGTCCAGAGACTCCGCCCACTCCGCTGAGTGGACTAGAGTCTCTTGGTCTGGCATTGCCTCCACTTTGAGCAATTCTGAGAGGAGGGGAATTTGATTTTTCCTAACCCTTAATCATTGGTTGCTGCCTTTTCGAATTTAATCAGCACGAATGGTCATTACATTACTAAGAAGGAAGGAAGTCTGGGTAAGCAAGAGAACCGAAATCCAAAAATGTCTCCACAAGTTAACTAATGTCATAGATTTAGTAATATTTAGTGCTGTAAAAGGTGATGGGTTATTAACGAGTTAACGTAAATTAACGCCCTCAGCCCACCCTGTAGTTTGGGAAATTGGAAAGTGATGCAGCCACCACCACCGACATATACACCAGATACACAACTTAGGACAAGAAAGCTCAAGTGGAGGAGTAAGTATATACTCTTGACAGTATTTGTTGTAGTCTGTTTTATACTGGGACACTATCACAGTGTGGTTCGACTCCCCAAATGTAGAGTGAGTGTTTAATATGACACTTAGGCCCAGCCTAATAGTCAATTAGACACGTTGTCATTGTCACTCATAGCAATTAATCACAAGTTTACAATGGAAATCATGCAATGATTTGCGACTAAATATTTTAATCGATGACAGCACCAGTCATATTGTGTTGTAATAGGGGTTCTGACCTGCCATGCATCGTGGAAAGAGACAAAAAGCCCCCCCCCCGGGAGGAACTGGCAGGAAGGAGCATCATTTTTTACAGCCACCACCATCACACCACATACAGTTACTGTTTTTGGTCTTGTAAGGTGACTTTGTTAGTTGAAATGTGGAATATTTCCTGACAGACAGCACAGTCCCGCCCATAGCTCCCCACCCCCAGCGGTCATTGGATAATTGCCTCTTCAACCAGGAGAACCACAGTGCTAAAGCGCAATGCCAGATCAAGAGAATCAAGTCTACTCAGTGGAGTGAGCAAACTTTCTGGTCTGGGCCCAGGCTAGCATCAATGAGTTATTTAAAACATATCTGTAAATAATTCATCCTTTATGACTACCTAGTTTTCTATTAAGCAGCCAAATTGTTTTTGACAGTGTACAGTTGACGTTCCATGATTCCAGTGTTGAAGCACCTTTCTTATGTTGTGTTTCTATCGTTTTGTCCACCTCATGGACCAGAGTGTGTAATGCAGAAAGTGGAGGGACCTCCGGTCCTCCTGATCAACATTCTGGAGGCCTTGCTGATCTGTGGTGGAAAGCAGGAAGCACCTGCCACAAATTTAGAAAACAGAATTCGCATGTAAAATTTCCTCCTCCTCCTCTTCTTGCTCTTTTTTCTTCCTTGTCCAGGTCAACTTTCAACATGAGGACTCAGTTCTCTTATTTCAGTGAGAAAGATCGATGAAGGATGCAGTGATACCTCTCATGTTGCTGCACATGCACAGAATGGTGGACTCAAACAGTACATGACTGTTCTCTGGATGGACGTCTCGAAGCTACTTCAAAGACTGAGACTACATGAGTGTGTGTGTGGGCGCATCTAGTGAGCTGACTTTTTAAAGATGCCCGCTCACCACCATCCGTCAGCAATCCACTGCTGAGCTGTCAAACTGGGAAAAGAAAACAGGCTGGGACTTTACGGAAATCAAACACACAAAAAAAAAAAAACTAATGAAAAACAACTAACGATGTCAATCTTAGCAGAGATCCAGGTATCCTCAGATCTCTGCCGTGCTCTTCTCATTCTGAAGTTTTCTGTTCTTTACGTTGTTGGTTTTAAGAATTTTGTCCTGTTTACATGTACTGTAAATGCTGTCCATCCAGTACTGGTTGGAGAGATTTAAAAAAAAACAAAAGGTGTAAAGCAGCTTTCATTCTAGCTCTGGTATTCTCTGTGGCTGATTACTGTAATCCTGAGAAAACCCTTCTGTCCGTACTAGCATGTCCTCTGTTACCTTAGTCCCTCCAACCATTTTCTCTCCCTGCCTTTAGATGAAAACTACCCGCACCGTAGCCCCTCTCACTCTTACACGTATGAAAAATCCTTGGGCTTCCTACCAAAACCTCTGTGGGTCTTCTGTAAACCTTCCCGATTTCTTCATGTATACCTCAGATGCAAGCCCTAAAGCAGCTAATATTCTCTAAAATCTCCTGGCAAACAGATACCTAACACCCCACCCCATGCCCTCACCCCAACCTCAAAACTAACCCCCCGTCCCCGTAGAGTAGCCCAGCTAGAGCTCAAGTACAACCCATAAGCCAAAACCACATCTACCTCCCCTGGTAACCCGCTGACCTCCACCATAAAGGCCACAGTATACTTTCTGCAGAGACGCTTCTTGCACGTTTGCTTTAACTAAAGGACAAGTTTGAATTTTTGACACACAGTCCTGTTGTGTATTTATCTGCAGTTTGTCGAAAGCATCATAGTAGCATTTCTTTGCCTGTAGGTAAGATGTTGTTTTAAAGATGCAACATTGTCTTACAACCATAGAGTACCTAAGTCATGCCCCTCTACTTCCGGGCCATGAGACCTCAATTTTAAAAAAAATATGAAGGGTAGTCAAGGGAGGGAGAAATTTGTCGTCAAACAGTAAAGTAAAACAACTTTTTGTGTGAAACCACTCAGTTAAATAGTGTCTCTAGTCTCAGACAGTAAACGTCACCAGTGCTAACGTGACTGTAACTTTAACACAGTTAACACTTTGGTTCCTTCAGAATGAGGGACACTGGATTAAAAGAGGTGAAATCATGACAAGCTGCAGCTCAGCAAACAGAAAGTCGTTTCTGTCAGAGATCGTTGATAAGACATCACTTACGATGGGGTGTGTCGTCTTTCTAAATACGTATTTTCAAAGTCTTATACTTCAGCAGTTGTGTGATCAATTGCAAATTTCTTGACTTGAAAAATTATATTTTAAATTGGCAAAAGTAATATTTGGGATTAACGGAACAATTCACTTTTTTAGGACCAAAAAATAATCTGTCTCTCCCCCTTGACTACTGTTCATATTTAAAATAAGGTCCCATGAGGTCCACCATAAGGGACGTGACTTAGCCACTAAATTTGTTTCAAAAACTTCCAATGATTGTAGGAAATCAAAAAGTCCTAGCTTGCATAATAGCTAGACAATTTTCTTTCTTTTTTTTCTCCTTTTTTTGTGTCAAAAAGTTGATTAGGGTTACGGAACATTATGTGGGACATGATTAAACTTTTTGCTAAAGATGACACCAAGATTTAGATTTTGTGTCCACATTGTCTACAAATGAGCAGCGAGTAATAAAAAGATGTTTTCTATTCACTTCTTTTGAGAACAGGCTCAATGAGCACAAATCTAGTAACTATGCACCAAACATAAAAGCTGAAAATATTTTACACTTAATAAACGTATGCAATCAAGAACAGGGGAAAGTAGCAACAAGGGACGAGAAACAAATGAGACACACTGAGAGAGTTCACCAATGCTGAACTTGGCTTAAGGGGGTTGTGGCAGGTTACACAGTGCAGGTTTGTTAACCTTAATGTGGAATATTTGTCTCAATGCTAATGTGATTTAGCTCTCAGTCCACATCATTGTCCCTTGTCCTTAGTGCCCTCAGTACCTCAGGCTACATCCACGTTGCTGCACGTTAAAGCAAAGACCCAGCAGTTTTGCTACGTTTGAGCCTTGTATCCTCACTAACGCAGCGTCTTAGGGGCTCAAAAATGGAGCAATTTCGAGATGAACGAGTCCCTGCTTTTTTTGAAGACCAGACAGGGAGAGATGTTGGAGGTTTGGAGATGCCGGCACAGACACCCTTTGTGATTGGTCGCACCCAAGTCATGTGACTATTTAACAGAAGGAAAAAAACCCTGTACGTATTTATCGGATAACACATTACAGGCGTTGATGACCTTGTTGTCTCTGCCAGCAATTCTGCCTTTTGTACAATGTATTAACATTACGTAAGTAACAGGGAAGAGTCCAGAAAACCGCCAATGTGTTTAGATCATCCTGACAAGTTGTTTCCATCATCATCGGACAAGTTTGTCAGGCTGTCATCATCATCCTGGAGCCAGATTAACGTTACATCAAAACACAGCGTACGGAGGAGTTTATCATCGGTGAGTTCTGTCACAATGCCTGAGAGTTACTGACCGCACACGCATCGAAGTAAAACAACCGCTTGCTAATTTCCACAGACTACATGACAGAAAGTAGAAACATTCTTTGAATGAACAGGTGCTGTGGGATGTTGAGTGGTCGTGTGATATGCCTTTAGTTTGGCTGGAGAGTAAAAATACTGCAGAGCTTACACTGCGCTGATGGACGAGGAGCGTCTTTCATTCAAGACTCTGTCTCGACTTTAAGATGCAGCAACGTGGATGTAGCCTTAGTGTTGTATGTCCGCATTTATTCACCTACAGTATGTTCCCACATATTTCCAGCAAGTCATCTCACCCAAGTATGTGGTTCTGAAGTTCTAATGTTTTCAAAGGTTCAAAAACAAGAGCTCTCAAAAAAGCACCCATATAAGACATTCTTATAAAGAATGTAGGTAAAGCTAAAAAATACTCTGTGATAAAAAAATAAAAACTCTAAACGAAAACATGGTCCGATCTTTTCCTGCAGACTGCTGCGCCTGAAGTAGGATAACAACATCAAGCTGCTTCCAGCTTTGCTGCTGAGGGGTCGAACAGTCGACATTTGCAGAGCAAGAGGTTACACCAGATAAAAACAGGTGTTTTCATTTAAGTCATCTCTGCAGTGAGCACAGTCCCTGTTTTCCATACTTTAAAGCTTCATGTTCATTGTAAATGTAGATGTGCGTCCACTAGTGTGCAGTATAAATATATATTAGTAGTCATTTGTATTTTCCTAGAACCCAAACTTAGCGTACAGTTCATGGACCCGGGGAACATGGCAAAGGATCTCATGTTTCCAAGGTCCTGTGTTTGGGTTGGGGTTATGTTTTGACGCTAGAACGCTGATAACTGCTCAAAAATTGTACAATGCAAAGCTGACAAAAATTTGCATGTGGCCATGTGTGTGGTTGTGTTTTTATTTTAGCAAAGATGTTTGCTATAAGTATACTGTTGCCTTTACACATCCAAGTCACCCCCCAAACCCCAACAGCCTCCCTGTCCTATGCAGTTCCCCAAAGCACAAAGGTTTGAATGCTGACTAGTGAGTAAAATAGAAAGAAAAAGATGAATTTCCTTTCATTATTTTTGTATTTGTCTGTCTATTTTTTGGTCTGTTTTATCTGTTTGAGGCTTCAATGTGCTTTTGTATTCCTTGTGTACAGATCCTCCCTTTCTCTCTGTCAATAGCAGAAACTTGTATTACTGTATATTACGACAACAAAGAGACTCTTCATGTGTGGCTGTGGCTTCACTTAACCTGTGCAATCAAAACCGTTTCCGTTGAGCACCTGTACCGTACTCAGTTTAGTTGTTTTTGTATTTATTTTTCTTGGTTTTTATTTCTGTATGCTCCCAGTGTGCTTTGAAGAAACTACTATTTATTACAATACTGGTACGTTATTATCACAGTTATTATTACAATTATTACTACCATGATTACTATTAATAAACGTTTCTTTCCTCAGTAACTTCCCTGTTCATGCAGTTAATGTGTTTACGGTAGTTTCACACATGATCTGAAATGAGTGCACACACAAAGAGTGCAAGAAGTTAAAAAAAATCTCTTTTGATTTCTACGTAAAAAATGTGTTAAAGAACTAAACTACTTTCGATATGAGAACAAAAGATCAGAGAGTCTCTAGAGACTCCTTTTAGATTCAGACAGCCACAGTGTGACTTAAAATTAACTAAACTGCATTTTTTAAGACTTGCATCATTTGAAAGTGAAAAAATAAACAGACTTAATAGTAATAGCGCTAAATTCAGTCTCTGTGTGTGTGTTTGTGTGTGTGTGTGTGTGTGTGTGTGTGTGTGTGTGTGTGCGCGCGTGCGTGTGTCCAGTGGTATAGTGGTGCCTGGAGAAGTGGGTATACACTTGATTAGGACCCCCAATTTTTTGAAAGCAAAGGATAAGCACCCTTTTTAAACAGTGACATGTTATAAATAGCGTCAGATATTAGGTTAATTATTTCCAGATATTTTGGGGCTTTTTTGGCCTTTATTTGATCAGACAGATGAAGAATGGACAGGAAATGGGGGAGACTGGGGGAATGGCATGCAGCAAAGGGAAACAGGGTGGAATCGAACCTGCAGTTGCGGCAGTGAGGACTCCACCAGGGCAGCTTACAGGTTAGTTTATTTTTTAATAAACATTCAGAATGGCATAGATGATTTTTTAAAATGAAATATTTCAAAACTGAATTTGGGCTATCGTCAGCTGAGCTGCTGACTAACAACACTGATGCAGCATTGTGAGGTCATTTGTAATTCTGAGAGCAGATTTTAATTTGAGTAGTTGGCTTCATTCTTACCTATTAATGTTATTATGATTAGACTACAAAGGCCAGTTTCTGTTGCGTTATTATTTAAGGTAAACCAACGGGGTACGTGGGCCTTTTCTCCCTGCCTTACTCAGCGTCTGATTGGCTTTACCTGATATTTGTTACCTCACTAATCAATAATCACTCCTTTTGTCTAATCCTGACCAACCCAAATCAACGGAGACAATAAGTACAAGAAAAAAAATAAGGAAAAATACAGGCTTGCTTTGCACTACTGCATGATTTAGAAGCGGCTTTACTGAGTGCAGACTGAAAAATAAGTGTGTATACTCCGTATACCTGCATATACCCTGCACTACACCACTGTGTGTTTGTGTGTGTGTGTGTGTGTGTCTTGTTACCCTGCATGCTCTTTGTTATACAAATAAATAGCTCCCTCTAGTGGTATGTGCACTCTTTACCTTCCTTCTGAGTGAATTTCACAGTTTTGGATCCACAGAAGCTTCAGCTGGACCACTGTTAATTAACAACATGTTACCAGTGCTTAAATTTGGTACCTTTCATTTTTGCCAACCAGAGTACACATGCTCCATCTCTGACCAAACAAACCCTGAGATGAGCCAGAATATGCTGCAGCAAAATATTGATTCCCAATGTGTGATCAACAAAATGTATTGATCTCATACCATATGATGAAGAAGGTAAGGAAACTCATGAAAAAAATAAACAGTCCACATATTGTTTGTTCATGGAGGTTAAATGTGTTTTAAGGACCACATTATATTATGACTTAATGTGTATGATTACATTTTAAATGTGGAGCTCACAGAGTGTGTAAATAAATTTATGGCCATGTATGTTTTTTGTTTGTTTGTTTTTTCAGATAGTACTGAAAGATAATTTGCCCCTCTCCATATTTCATCAATAAATTTAATGATCTATGGTATTTCACGATGTGAACTATGTTATACTGACTCTGTTATTCATTACGCAGTTTTTCTCAAAAAACGGCATCACTATACCTAAACACTGGTTTTGTTTTGTTTTTTTCTCCCCTCCTTTTCACTCTACTATTAGGGTTTTCAGAACAAAGTCATATGTTTGTGGTTAAAATAGATTTTCTCATCACAGATTAAATACAGTAGTTGGGCCACAATCAAAAGAGCCGTACTTGCCTGTGCCTGCAATGAGCTATTTACTTACAGCCTTTATGGATTAATAAAATGGCCGAATGAGCACATAGTGTGTTCAGCTTGTACTTGAGAACACAACAGTACTCGTATGTGGCATCCATGTTAGATCACATGGCTTATTCCGGCAGGCATGTGTGGACTGAATGCTTGGGTTCATGTGGGTGAGGAAAAGTAGTTTGCTTAGTTAGCTTTCTTTGGATTTTTTTTTTTTTTTTTTTTAATGTTTTGTCTTAACTGGGGTCCTAAAGCAAATCTTACCCTACAGCCCCCTGACAAATTAAACAGATGCACCAACATTTTAAAAATTTTTATTTGCCTCCCTCCTGATAGAACAGGCAGATAGATGCCATTCTTTCGACTGTGCGTGCAGTAACACCGAAGAGATGGGCAGAGCTCGCCCACCGCTAATTAGCTTAGCTCAAATACTGGTAGTCAATGGGAAGTGCTAGCCTGC
>JAQFJA010000015.1:0-18225 GCA_029874485.1 Naso brachycentron
TGGTGTCAATTCATTAAAGGGATTTTGTTCCTTTTTTTTCCCCAGGGGTACTTCAGATGATGCAGACAAGGATCAGCGCTCTGCAGGCAGCTGTTGATAGGTAAATAAGTTTGAAAGACACCAATCAGAGGTTCAGAGGGTGCAAAAATGTCCCATTCTCAGGCTAAATCTCATCTCACCCCTTAGCCCTAAAACTTAGCCCTACCCCTCCATTAAGCACACTCACGTTTAGGCGTAGGGGTTTCCTGTTTCCTGTTGAGACAGACGGGTAGGGTGAATTGTTCGGGCTAAATGGCCTCATTGTCATTGTCTGTCATTAACTATGGCCGATATAACCATTATTGATGCATGTTGGAAAGCTTAACAACATTGTGTCTGTGCTCGTAACTTCATCTCGTAACGTCTAAAGTTGTGTCACACTGCTCCGTGTTTCCACACACAGCCAAAGAAAGGAAGAGGAGCTCATTGTTTTAACTACGGCCAATAAAATAATGATTTCTGCCTGCATCAGTTGTCTAAGTCCTACACACGTTAAAACTCTTGACTACGTCATGTATGTGCTCATGACATCATGTGGAGGTGTATACAGTCGTGTTGTACTGCTCGGACAAAAACATGACGCATCTTGTAGCTCAGTTCTATGGGGCATGAGTTTGAAAAAAAAAAGGGATTGAGTCTCAAATTCTGTCAGTACACTGTTTCATTTAGTAAACCCCACACTGAAGAAATGTTGGTGTCGTAAAGCTGTATCTCAGAACCCTGTCATCATACTCACACTGTAATCTGTTGACTGGACTGTTGTAACTCTGTATAAGGATTCTCTGTCCTGTGGTCTTTCCAGGATTAGAACCAAGATTGTTGACCCATACAACAAGATTGTGGCCAGGATTACCCAGCTTGCCAGACTACAGGTAACCATCCCACCACACACTTGATGTTAGTATTCAGTCCTCCTTCAAAACCAGTTTAGATGCTGTGCAAAACTTCAGCTGAAAATACAGTCAGCTGCAAACAAACTGTGTTTTCAGCACTTGTAGTAATGTCCCTTGTGCAGTTACACAGTGGTTAACCTGCCCCATCCTTGCTTGTTAATGACCCAGCCATTATACGATCATCTGTCACCAGTGAACCTGATTACCTGTGGAACGTTCCCAACAGGTGTTTATGCGCCTGTCCCAGCTTGTTGAAACATGTTGCTGGCGTGAGAATCAGAATAAGCATGTGCAGCGTACAAACTTTTTTGGAATGAGGCGTTATATAAACTTTTGTGGCTCCATGTGAATCACTCAATATTCCTTTTGAGTTGGTTTTAAAAACAGACCGTTCTTTTCGTGGCACTTCTACCAATGAAAATCACTTTACATTTGAACGGGTGGTTTCCAAAACCCACAGAAAAACGACACTGTGTGGGAGATAGGTTCAGTATCAGCCCATATGTAGGCAAGAGATTCATTGCTCGTGGAGCTCCAAGCTGCTGCGTGTGCAGCTCAGTAAGAACACCAGAGTGTAACTCTTCTGTTTGTGCAGTCGCGGGAAATCATGATAAAATATTGATGAAACAGCGGCTGTAAAAAGGTCAGTGTGATCCTGAGGTCTCTCCCCTTGGCTAATGGCCTTGTGTCAGATTTTCTGTGTGTGTGTTTGTGTGTGTTGGAGAAAGAGAGATTCCTCAGGGCAGTGACTCTGGCCTGAGCCTTCGGTATCAGTTGGATGTAGTTTAAATCACGTCTGAATCAGTCACTGTGGAATCATGGGCTCTGTTTGTCATTTTCCCCTTCGTCAATAACACACTGGCTTGTGCGCCTGTCTATGTCCACCTCATATTTATATACCTCCTGTTATATCTGTTTGCCCATATTATTGGCTGATACCGGCCTATTGCAGATATTTTGGTATCAGTGTGTATGTTCTCCGATTTTAAGTTTTTTAAGGCTGGAAAAAATGCTTGGATGAGCAATTTAAAATGATGTAAACATGTAGTTTGTCCAGCAGTGGGCGGTTCTTTATTTAAAGGGCCTGTGTGGAACTTCTAGAAATACCTTGCAGCTAGAGACACATGTGGCCGTTAGGGGAACTGCGGTCAGTATCCTGCTCACTCTCGCTGGTGCGCGCTCGTTCAGCACGACTGAGGACTCGCAGCATCAGCCGCATCTCACAGAGGACTACGCCATTTACCGGCATCATGTTTAAGGAGGTAAGAAAAGTTCCACATCTGTCAGTTCATAGTGTGACAAACTGTATATTTGAGACTAAACGATATCTGACTCTCGAGCGCTGACACAGCAGTAAAGCAAACTCGAGACAGCCTAGGAGAGAAAGACTCAAGTTTGACAACTGCATATGTTCTAGGCATAGTCAGCATAATACCTAGCACAGTTTAGAACAAACTTTGCATATTTTGACTGCATGTAACATATGTCAAAGTTAGTTAACATTAGCTGACTAGCTATATCAACAGGCTAACTAAATTGGCTTTCAACGAGGTGCCGCAATGTATGCATGGGTGTCTCAGCAGGATGGTATTGGCAAAAGTTAGTGAACTATGTTAGACAGAACACTATACATAATGTGTTACTGTTGCAGTTATTTCACCAAGTCTTTGCACTAATGCAGGAGCATTACATTAATTTTATGGTCAGCTAATGTCTCTAAACAGCTGTAGGTAGGTTAGGTGCAGGTAGAGAGAGGCTGAGGAGGAGCAGGGGCTGGATCTGTCAGTGAGGGGGACACACTGAGGGGGGCTCAGCTGACTGCTGCCAGGACAGCAGAGGTGCAGGTTGGTCCCATATATAAAATTTACCACACGCCCACTTGAATGGAACCTATGTAATCTCAAGTATGCTTGTTGCTCCATTTTCAGGCACAGTTACAACAGCTGTCCCAGGAGGAGAGGGATGAGGTGCTCCAGATGTGGTAACTCGTCTGCCAGGGGTTTTTCTGCAAGTAATGGAGTACCGCACCAGGACCAGCCAGCTTGGGGCACCTGCCACCACTGCTGAGCCATGCAGACCGATCTTGAAAACAAATGCTGCCAGCAGGATCCAGCATCTGTAGGGTGTACTCAGTTTTTGTATTTTTACTCTTGTTTCTGTCAAGCATCTTATGTGAAATTGTTTTTGACATGCGTGCAAACTTTAGCTGACTACCTCAAAAAAATAAATCAAAGTTCTTGTTATGCAAAAAAATAGAATTTTTTCAAAGTCTTGTCTTTGTTTTTTATATTACAAATTTCATACAGTGTATATTTACAGATTTAAAAAAATGTTTTTTACAAGTTTTTTTCTGCACATATTTGTAATAAAGAATTGTTGCTCTGAGCCAGTGTCTTTTCTTTCATGCTCCCCCTTGTTTAGGTGGTCAAAGTCATGTTTTAGACAGAGAGTAAGAGAAAGAATAAGCATTGGTGTTATTTTGGCAGTAATGACATTTGTTAAAATAATTTACTGTGGCATTTGGAACAAGATGATGATGTCAGAACTGATTTTCAGCCTGCTGCTTAAAAGGGGAAATCTGGCTCTATAAAACAAAAGAGTCTTGAAATATTTTGAATTTTATTTATTGTGATGTAATTTTTTAACATTGTTTGAATAAAAAAGATTTTTTATAGAACTTTAAGGTCAGTGTGATGGCCTCGAGCGGAGCTTCACTGCCTCACTCGTGCATGTCAGTAGTGCATCACACTTACTTTGGTAATCGATTCGTCCCTGGTTTCACATGTTTTACCATCTTGCCTCCTTCCTCGCTTCCTGCTCAAGGTGGCCTGTGACCTGCTACGACGGATCATTCGAATCTTGTATCTGAGCAAAAGGCTCCAGGGTCAGCTGCAGGGGGGCAGCAGGGAGATCACCAAGGCTGCTCAGAGCCTCAACGAACTAGGTGAGAACGTGCATGTTCATGTCTAATATGTCTTATGTCTGATCCATTGCTCACGTATAAACTGAAGCTGCAGGCTCCCACTAACCCCCAAGCTTATTTCTACAAGGTTTATAACAAATTAAATGCTAAAACAAACATTTCAACCACAGACATTTTTAACAAAATAAATGAAAAACAGACTACATTAACATACACACATTCACATTTTACCTGCCTAAAACGTAACATTATAAACTGAGTGCAAAATACACTTATCTGAACAGGTGACCTGTCAAACAAATACTTTTAATTTGTCCCAAGTAGTTCTTGTGATACAATATTTTTTAGAGATTTCTTTTTTCTTTTTATTCTGTCAAACTGACATTGAAAATAGTTGAGGTCTGTCTCCTTGGGATAATTGTTGTGGAAGTCAGAATGTATACAGAAAAGTGACAGGCTTTAAAAAATCTGTAATTTGATAGGTTGTGGTCTGCAGGATCACAGGAAGAGAGAATCATACAGCAGCTGGAGGTGCTCTTGATGGATCAGCCGCTGATTGTCATTGGCTGATATTTATTATTATTATAAATTATTTGATCAGTTGCTTTTACAAAGGCTGACCAGAGGAGCCGATCAGATGATGCAAAATGCAAGACAGTTTTTTTACTTGCTATTAGAATGCTGTAGTAGGGGCTCGAGACTAATGACGTCCTGTTTTGCTGTTGTTTAGTTAACTTAATCACTGGCCGACTACTCAACCTGCCTTTCCATCTATCCTCTCAGTCACAAAGGGCTCGCTGGCTGGACCTCTGTACTGCGACAGTGAGATGTGCTGGTTAAAGCAAGAGGGCTTGGCAAAAGGTTGTTAGCACCCAGTGAGCAGCAGAGCACAGCCATGTGTTTGGTTATAGAGCTAAAATCACAGCAGGACTGAGGAACATAATGTATTGAACAGTGAACTGCAGTTTAATCTGACAGCACAACAAGTATTTGGGAAACAAATGTACCCAAATGCTTTAACTGAGTACAGGTTGGAGGCAAAAGAACACTGGCTTTGGAATAACAGTTACTTTACATCAGTGCACATTTCAGATTAAAATAACCAGATACAAGCAGTGACCAGGTGGTGGCGTTGTGGCCCCAGCACACGAAGACCCCAGCAGAGTCTGCACAGTTTTCTTTACACGTAACCTTTTACTCTAATTTTCATCCTCTTTCTGTGAATCAGTTGGCCAATCCTGGGCCTAGTGACCCAACAGAAGTCCTGACCAGAGCACCTTAAAAGTAGATTTATTGATGGATTCATGGATGTTGACCTTTGAATTGATTATGGGCCCACTGTATCAACTGTGTGTGGTACAGCTTCCTGCCTGGGATTGGCTTGACAGATTAAACACTATCCAGAACAAGATACCCAACAGGCAAGTGGCTGGAAAAGGTTCATGTCAAGCCCTGCCTGCAGTTTACGACAAACGCTTGATTAGTTATTTGGGGGGTGGGGGCAAAATGTAGGGGTGGGGCAAGCCATGACCTATGAAAGAGTGTGTGTGTTTTTGTGTGTGTGAGAGTGTGTGTCTGTGTGTGTGTGTGTGTGTGTGTTTCTGCAAAGTTTGAATCCGTTTAGAAGAAATGCACCTTTTTGTTACAGGCCACTCCCACTGCCACGCCCTCTTTTTAGCCAGTTGGCATGTACACAAACACACACTTTCACACAAACACACACACACACACACACACACACACACACACACACACACGACCTCTGTGCCAAATTTCAGCCTCCTGGGGCGAAAACTGGGGAATGTTTATGGAGCGACCAACCAGCCGTGATAGTCAGGCTGTCTGTTTTGGAAAGTTGCAGTTTGTGTTAGTGTAAAGGTGAGAAGAGAGGATGTTACACCATCATAAAAGATCTGATAGGAACTTCATGTGGAAGTTTACATGATTGTATAATGTCCTCCCCCCACATAAAGGCGGTGTCAATACCACGATCTGCAGTTCAACCCCAGGTAACCTTTTCTCTCAGCTGTCTTTCGTATACTTGTTCTGAATGTGTTTGTTGGGATTATTGTGTCCGACAATGGCTGGATAAGTTCAGAGGACTGAGTGACCTTCTGGTGTCAGCAGAGGAAATGTGATACTGATGCATTTCATGTCAACGACACCTGTTTTTTATCTGCCACACTACAGTCGGTTATCACAAACAATGAGCGTGACAGAGGGGCTTCACAAGGACAAGTGTTTTCAGAAGCTATGATCGCTGGCCTGTGACCGCTTCTCATTTCTCACACACTCACACACTCACTCTCACACACACACACACACACACACACAGAGTTTCACACAAATTCCACTTCACCTTTCCAACAATTTTACCCATTTCTCAGGTGAGGCCGTTTTGTCAGGATATTTTTGGCAATGCTGAAAAAGTTAAGTCAGACTGTTACTGATACTTCAATAGGAGTAGCCTATTTTTAAATTGATTAAATAAATAATTAATATTTCATTTATTATTTTATAATAAAATCATGTTGAAATGTTTGTATCAGATAGATGCAGCAGGTCTTTAAGTACATTTATGTTTAAATCTGTATTTTTTTTTCTTTTTGTCACAAGGTCCAATAAACACTCTGCTTAACATCAATATTCTAGACCACTCATCACCTGAATTTCCATAAATATATAAACCAGGTTGAAAAATTTTGCGAACTTCTCACACAGTTACATTTTTAATCGCGCAAGGACATAGCCTCTGTATATGGGGCGCCTGCTCTACCGACCGAGCCACCGGGCGCCCCTGGCAACCACTTTTCATTTGTCCGGAACAAAGCGGACCTCTACATAACAGCATCTTAAAACAGCAAAAGGCGTTAAAGGCCTTGAGAAGTTGTTATGTTTATATTTCAAAAAAGTACTTTTTGTTGGTAAATGAAAGGGGACATCCTGGAGGTAATGGTACAACTACTTCCTATTAATACATTACTAATAATACAGTTTTTTTAAAGCAAAAAGAATGCTTACAGATTCTGTGAACGTAAAGTGACTTTAGTTTAAACAACAGATTAAAAGGTTATCCCTCATTTCTTCACTACAAGACATAAGAAAGGTGACCTTTGAGCAAAGCTGAGGAAAACTAACATTGCACTTTGTCTGAAGCCTTCCATTCCCGTGTTTAATCCCACATCGATATGCTAAAGACAGTCAAGGGAAACTGGAAACATATTGTGCCTTTGGTTGTTTATTACAAATGTTTACAAACAAATTGAAGGTATTCTGTGACTGCACATAGATTCGTCTCATCTTATGCCGAGGTCAAACTACACGATATCGGCCCGAGAACAGCCGGACCATGAAGACGCAGGGCGTTGAGTGGGCTCGGGAACAATCAATGAGCATCGGGCGCAACAATTGATCATTTCATCCCACGTAGTGTGTCATAATGGACGACAAACGATGCCGCATCTAGGACATCTCACAACCTTACGTCAAAGACTAGCATGTTTGATTTTTTGTTTGCCTCCCACCACGGCTTGTCAATGGTAGTAGCGAGCGCTTCCTTGCTGGTGACGTCACACACATCATGAACTGCAAATGATGATTGATCAGAGGGCATGTGTAGTCTGTCATGTCTCTCAGCAACGACTCGGCTAGAATTTACGACTCTTTAATCGCCTCATCTGACACCGCGAACATTTTAACAGACAAAAATATCTTGGAGTCTGACCCCGGCGTAACACTAACCAGAGAACAAAACATGCACTGCTGCCTCGATACAGAGTTATTACTAAATTGTCCTTATTAGCAGTCCACAACATTCCACATCAAAAAGAAATAATATGCCCTCTTGGTGTGCCTATGACAACTATTTGAGACATTGTACCCTGCAAAAAAATCAACTGTAAAGTCGATCTTTAAATGCATATATTCAGCTCCAAGTAGTTTGGCTTTTTGCAAGTGGTTATTTCCAGGAAACTCCTCACCTTTATCTTTTTGTTTTGCTTTTCTTAGGGGACACGTCTTTTCTGGATTATTGTTTTAGTACCATTTAAGTGAGCTGCTGAAGATTTATGTACTCTTTCGTTAATTAACACTTGTCTGTTAAGCTCGTTTAAATTTGAAGTATATTTTATTCAGTCAAATTTCCTCCATGTTTTCCTCAGATGCTCTCCACCTCTCAAATTGCATTAAAAAAACTATGTAGCTTCCTATAAAACACCAGTTTTTTAATCTTACCTGCCTTAGTTTATTAATTCACCTTTGTGACTGGAATTTGACCAGTTCCCATTTATTGTACATATTTAAAATATTAACATTTGAGTTCATATCATTACTCTGCATCCTGCGAGCACAGACATTTTTGTCTGGCTTCCGTGTCCTCGAAGGTGACCTTCTTGTTCCTTCTGGGGTCAATCCATGAGTTATGGATGACTGCATTATTTGGGGTAGGGTCAGCCTCCACCACAGACACCACCCTCTTCTTCATCTTGCTTTTCAAAACCTTTTGGAACTTCTGCCGAGTGAAGGCGTAGAGGAGCGGATGAAAGATAGTGGTTCCGTAAGCCATCACCAGAAAGCCCAAGCGAAGGCGAACTGTTATGTCACTGGGTCCAATGCTGAGGATGATGGTGTTGAGCACAGTTATTGGAGTCCAGCAAAGTAGGAACGTGGAGATGATGAGGAGAGACATCCTGAAGACTCGTTTCTGCCTTTCTCTTCTCTCTCGGTGACGCTTCACTGCTCGTCTTAACGCAATAATGACAGACACTGATGCCCGCATGCCCAAAGGTGCACTCCCACCTGCCCTGGCCCCTGTGCTGCTCTGTGAAGCATCAGTTGACTCTGCTTGTGTTGCACTGCCCAAAGATATAGTGTTTTTGCTCTTCTGCTTCTTTTTGGGTAGATTGTGTTGAAATCGTGTTCCAATGCGAATGTTAAGTGCCTGAAGGATCTTGTAGTATGTCACAAGCATCACCACAGCTGTAAAAAAGAATATAGGGATCTGTGCTAGCAAGTGATAGTACAAACCCAGCTCTGTGTAGTACTCGTTCGTCTGAGCCACTGTGACCACTGCAGTCTGGTTCACGAGGTCTGAGCCAGAGTTAATGAAGAAACCTACTTCCATGAAGGGAACCAGGAAACTGAAAAAAGAGAGAGCCCAGATGGATCCCAGTAGAGCTACAGCCCGACCCATTGTAAGAACACGATTCGCTGGTCGCACTGAGATGTCATAGCGGTCCACAGTGATGGCGAGGACATTTGCAGCAGTAGCTACACTTGCAAAGGAGACACTGGCCTCATGGAAACAACAGATGATGGCCGTATCCGCCTCCAAAGGAAGTAACACCACAACAGCTGTCAGTGGGATGCAGCATACACATACCTGGAAACAACAAAAGTTCTGCTCACTATTTGTTTTGTTTCCATTTAAACTTTAGACTGCTTCACATTGATTGTAACATATATGCTTATTGTAAATAGTATAATCAGATCAACAATCCAGAGATCTTAATGTAATTATAACTGTCACACACACACTGAATTGCCAAAGGAATTATTTACTTTGCGTTTAACCAGAAACTGGTGGAAAGCTGAAATTCCAAAAGAGAATGTTTCGTTTACTGAACCAGTCAAGTGTTTACCCTTAACCAGCTTTTTACTGAAGTCTGTAGTCAAATAGATATTTGAGGTACTGCGATATTGTCAAATAGTTCACCCTCTTTAAAAATCAAAGTTGTATTGCAGCATTGTAGTGGCTGTGGCTCAGGAGGTAAAGTGTTCAATCTCTGACTGCTGTTCAAAGTGTCCCTGAAAATATGTCAACTTACTGTGTTTTTTTCATGCAGGACAAGCGCACAATTTCCCTGTTACACAGCTGTGCCACTATACTGCATATCACAGCTCTAAGGAAAACTGCTATATGGGTTTTATTTGTTTGTAACTCTTGCCGTTGGTTCTGAGTATAATATTATTACAAGGAAAATAAGTAATGTGCAGTTAACAAAAATGAAATCCAAACTGTAAAAAACAGTTTGTAGCAGCAGAGTGGAAGGGGAGGTTCTCCCAGTGTCTCTGTTAATCAAACCTTATACTTTTTTTCTGGCACATAATTAGATGTTCTGGCTCCTCTCTGAAAGCACATAAGTAGTGTTCCATATGATCTCAGCTGGACTTCCACTTCAGACACAGTTGATGTTGGGGAATCATGAGGAATTTGCTGAAATGGTGGCAGCACTCACATGTTCTGGTACTTAAGGTGCCAGTATCCAACAACTTAAATCCCTGTTTGCAGAAAATAGGTCACGACTTACCAACACATCCACCACGTGCAGGTTCATGGTGATAATGTTGGAAACAGAACTTATGAGGTTCTGTTTCATACAGTAAAGGACGAGCACAGTAAGGTTTGAGCTCAAGCCCAAAACTATCTCCAGAAGCAGAAAGCCTGTCAGAGAAACCTGCAAGCAGAAAGAACATGGTGGCATTTAGGATGATGTTCAAAGTCATTCTGGACGTATCATAAAGCATGATAATAGTTTATAAGTTTTAATTTATACTTTGTTTAACCAGAAAGTTCTTTTGAACATACATGTTTTAGTATCCAAAATTTTAAGTACCAACACATTAATGTGCTGACTATTTACCAGCTTCCTGAAAATAAATATACCCAAGAAAAGCCATCTGAGACATGATTATTAGGCTTTAAAGTTACCCGGAAGCTGATTGGGTAGATGCCCTCGGAGGAGGTCATGTCAAGGTCATAGGGGTCACCAGCGTCAAGCACCGTCATGTTGCTCATGGTGGCTGAAGAGGTCAGCACTGCGGATGTGTGCATTATCCTGATGAGAGGAGACGACCTGGAGGGCAGTTGCAAAAAAAAGTCACTCACATGAAAACATTTCAAAGGTTCTTAAATTCTACCAGAGTTTTGTTTTCTTTCTTTCTTCATTCACTTAACGTACTTTATCAACTGCAGCCATCTCCTCTCGACTTTCTCATGACTAGGAAAGGGGAACATTGAAAGTTCGATCTTAACTGTTTTTTTAAGTCAGATCTGTTTGAACAACACAGGAGACAGCACTGTGGTATATTGAAAAGATGGGGCTTGGACCCAGATATATTATTTTGAAAGTGTGGCCCAACTTAAAGACCAGATAATACCTCTGTTTGTTTTATGTTGGAACTCCACAGGAGGCAAAATTCTTGGAAAAGTTGACACTTTGTATTTTTTAATGGTAGTTGTCTTTTCTGAGAATCATCAGGAGTAGAAGAGTCTGATTGTGTAACAAGACTTGTGGCTGAAGAGGTCACTCCCTGGCTAAATACATTCTTAAACTTGTAAATTCATGCATATGCTAATTTCTAGTGCCCAGGGTACAGTAGATCACATTACAACTGAGAGAATGCATCTTTTGATGGCAGGTATCAGTCATACTGCACACACTTCAAAGTCAGTTGACAAAGATGCCGACAAAGAAACTCTGTATATGTAGAGTACCGTACAGCATGGAACCATTATTGATTTTAGTATACTTCATCAACTGTTTGTTAGAGAAGATATGTTATGTCAAAATTCAGTTTGTTCATGCTGTAAACAAAGTGAAGCTGAACATCAGCAGAAGTTCAGTACACCAACAGAATCTGACCAGGTGTGCAGAAGTTAAAAGAATTTTGCCGGCAAACAAGCCATTTTAAAGTCTCGTTTTGCTTGTTGAAGAATTTCAAATACTGTGAAATTACCAATACAACAATACATCGATTTGTATTGAATCGTAGGATACACGTGATGTTTGGGTCCACAAATTGGTATGGAGAATACACAGTATAATAATACACAGTATAATGTATTGAGACTGATGAACATAACGTAAAACTAAATTCAAATAGGTGAGTTCCACCAGGAAACCTTCAGCAGCGGTAAGCCTTTAGCACGTTCAGCACATGCTGATAGAGCTAACGTAGTCGACCTGCCTGCTTCTTTGAGATCTTGTAATCCTGAGGCTTCTCTAGACTTTCCAAAGTGCCTGGATTAAACTCTGTTAGCCAAACGAATCATTTTGCGGAGGTTTGTGAGGCTCAAAACAATTTATAACTGAGGAAGAGGCTAGCTGCGTCAAGATGCACACAGGAAGTCACAGAAATGGCTGCGAGTCTGAACTGGTACCAAAACATGATGTCTAAAGCGAAGAATGAACCGAACCATGACTTCTGTGTACACCCCTAGTTTGAACGTTGAAAAGTAAAGGCAGATGTCATTTCAGGCTTGAACTCACACGCCCCAGGCAGTGTCCTCTCCAGCTCAGTAGCAATCAAAGGAACTTGGAAGAGCATGTTAAACCATTCCACCAAATTCTGACTTGACAAGGTCAATGTTCACTTCATCCAGTTAATATGCAGCAGTGTTTTTGTCAACATATTGAAATTTGAAGGTCAGTCAGAAAAGTCTGCAACCTTTATCTTGTGGGATACTGGCTCCTTTCTGGGTTAGGGAATAATCTGTTTGTGAAACGCAGAGAGCAACACACACCCGCCCCTCATCGGGGGGCATGTGTTTGTAACATTAGTGCGGTGCACTAAGATCAATGCTTTCTTTCATGCACAGCTCTGTCTCTTCATTGTCCGTTGTGCTTGAACCATTGCCTCCAGTCTCATCGCCGCCTGAAAATGATGCCAGTGCAGAACAATCCTGCTCTCTCCACTACTCTCCTTTTAGCAGATATTGTGCGTCTTTCACATTTGTATGTCTAGAGATGGTGGAATTGCTGTGGTCCATAGTGTATTATTGTTGACCATTTCAGGTTTGATGTTTCATGTTCCAGATAACAGTAAAAGGAGAAAGTAGGGATGAGAGATAGAAGTAGAAGACAAACTTGTGTGGTTATTCCTCTTGATGCCGTTCTACCCTTCACTTCCCTGTGATCCCTGCGAGGTTGGAAGACCAACGGTCAGAGACCCAGATGTAGGTCAGAAGGAGTCCTTGGATATCACGCAGAGAGATTGATCCCCCGACTCTCTGGAATTAACACCATCCTCCTCCACTCCCGTCTTTTGCTTTACAGACAGCAAGAAAGGTATTAATTGAAAAATAATTCATCCCTTCATCCTCATCATCACCTTCCCTTGCTTTCTTCTCAGTCACATCCCGTCCTTCATCCTGAAAAGGGAAAGGGTGGAAGATATTTGTAAAAGGGTATTTAAGAAATTTGCATCCCCCCAGTTTGTGTGTTGCATCATAAATCACACACTTATCCCTTGACTGACAGCTTGCTTTAGCTTTTAGCTCTCATTGGAAGCCTCTCTTGAGTATTTATACTTGTGGTTGTGCATCTGCCAAATGTGTGCTTAATCAGTTTTTGATGCTTTGCCGTTTGTCTTTGATGGCTCTCGTCATGTGTTGTTCAGCAAATTAGGTCTGAACTGGTTCTCTGCAGACCGTCTCAGTGTATAAAATTATATGCTGACTGTCACAGCAGCTGGTCGCACACTGCCCCGCTCAGCTCTTATGATTATACCTCAACTGGATTGTTTTCACATTTTCAATTTGAGGGCTGTGAAGAACAAAAAACTGGCATTAAAGGTTATTCCTAGAAAAATATTTGGTCAGTTTCAGACTGATTGTATTTAAGTGATGTGTTCCTGTGAGGCTCATTGTGTTTAGACAACATTTAACATTTGAGAACTGAAAACACCTTTTGCCAAATGTAAAAACATGTCTGCAAAAACTGTTTCTGTTTCTGAAAGGAATGTACCAGTGGTATGTTTTTGGTATTGGTACCTGCAGAAATTGATGCTTGGTAATCTGATGATGAATTACAATATTTTACACTGCACATATTATGATATTTATAATGGAAGAAACTCTTGACACGGTCTGCACGTGTTTTACACATGTACTTGAGTCCTTGTGTCCATAGCAAACGACTTCAGTTGAGGAATATCCATGGATAAATTTTCAGTGATTATATTTTGACAGTAGATAATTCTTCTTTGTTATTTTCAGATAAGTGCAATGTGCCTGCAAAGCTCTGATGTAGAAATGTCGTAAGCTTTCTCAAAGGACAAGTTTGTTTTTTGCACATTAAGCCTTATAATAAGAATATTTGCGATCATATACGAAGTTCTACAACATTATCATGATGAACGTTGCAGTCCTGAGAGCTGGAGCTCGTTACTGACGTCACCGCCAGCTGAAAACAACAGAGGAGCATGAGCACTCAGACAGTCCGTCAATAACACAAGAAACGCTCGTTTTAGAAGATGAGAAACTCAACAAATGTTTAGTGTTGTCCTCTTATGACATTAAGACACAAAGCTAAACAACAGCTAATAATGTAAACCAGCTGTTTGTTTGTTTGTTTTCTGAAGCAGCTTAAAGATCTGGTGGTTGAATTTGTGTTTTAGCATCAGTACATGAGAGGATGCCACTAAACATTCAGTGAGGTTATTGTGTTTTTCGGCGGGTTGTCTCTGTACCTATGCATCTCTGAACGAACCGAACGATTCAACTGTTTTTAAGCTACAACTTCTGCTTTTATTTTAGTTACACCTACTGTATGCGATGACAAAGATTCTGTCAGCTCAAAGATTCCATTGAGGTACCTCAGGAAGCCAAACCTAACCCATTTGTATAAATGTACTTGGTATAAACATGATAATCTATATATTCATCCAGTGCACCAGTTATTTTTTTCTATCCATATTACATGTTGTGGATTTCGACTCCTACTGCCCATTTTCTGTCTTGTAGAAATGTAAACGTTTATGTGGGACATGTTGACAGGTGTGGGCTTACCCTGACCGTAAACATGCAAAACTTGTACCTTAAACCAATCAGCCAATGACATGTAATCTAATGGAACACCTACTAATGTCAGCACGCCTACTAAGATCTGGCAAAAGGCCCAGGTTCCAGAGCCGCCTCAAGCTGCAGTTATGTAAAGTATAAAGGATATAACTAAAGGGATGCTCACGTCTGAGCAAGGGAAAGAATCGGTTGAGTAATCCATTTATTGGTCAACAATAGTTAGTGGCACAGTTTGAGCTATTTGGTTAATTATCTGTCTTTCATTAAATTCCCTCTCTAAAATGTTTTTTCTATGTAAGTGTTGAGTTTGACTGAGCCAAATGCTGTAGTATGTGCAGATTTTACACTAGAAAGCTGTTGTCAGGGCGCCCTGGTAGTTCAGTTGGTAGAGTGTGCGCCGTGTACACAGACTGTCCAATCCTTCAGCTGTCCTGCCAATAAACTGTACAAAAGTCCCCAAAAATGTCTTCAAAAAACGTGTGAAATCACATAGTATGAAAGCCATTACGCGTCCAATATAACAAGTGTGATATGGAAACTCGAAGCCTCCACTACATGAACACTGCAAAAGGACTTTTTGGTAAAGTGAGAGAAATTGTCTGAGTTGAAATGACCCATTTACACAGCACTGGATTTATCTTTTCATTTTGTGTTGTATGAGCTTTCCTCCTCTGCAGGAGGCAGTGAACTCAGCTTGACTTGTGTAGACCAGTGCTCCTTGCTGTTTGACAGCCACACATGTTGTGTAATTATTCTCCACTCAAAATGATCGCTTCTTTAAAATCGTGACTCACAGGCTCAACAACATGTCAGCATGCTGTGTGTTTATCTCGAGCTAAATGTTTTGATTTTGCAGTTCCTTTGTTCAATACAAACATATTGCCTGGCTGTCAGAACACATAGCAGCTAGTGTGTGACTGTGGTGTGTGTTAGTTTACCTCTTGACAGAGACCATTCCTCAGTGATCCTTGGTTCTGTTGAAGTGCTTTCCTTCCCTGTAGGGCTTTGCAATTTCATTCCCCAAAGACAGCGACGTGCCCATAGGCGATAAGCCCGAGTGACTGTGGGTAACTTGGTAGTCCCATCATTCAAGGATCTTTATGCCACGCTGTTGGGTCCTGTACTGTGGGGCTAAAAAGCCTGCAGCCACAGAGTCTGGATGGAGCGAGAGAGATACTGACGCTGCTGCGCTGCCTCCCCCTCTCCTCTCCTCTCTGCTTTGCTTCTTTTTCTGTCCGTCTGTCTCTCTGTCCTGCTTCCTGCCTCTCTCTGTATCTGCTTCGAGTAGCCCTTCCTACTCATCCATCACTCCCTCCCCCTCCTTCTTCCCTCCCTGAAAATGTCTTCTTCCTCCTTTTTTTTAACACCTCTGCGCTTGACTAATTGGACTCACAAACCAGATTTAACACTCTCCTCCTTTTTCTTCTACTCTCATGTTTGATGCTTCTTTCTTTTCTTTATCTTTCCTCCCTTTGTGCTGCCTGTAATAAGTGGGGAAAACTCAATTTCCAGCATGCAGGGAGAACACAGATCATTTTTTAGCCTTTGAGCCCTTTTTTTTTTCTCTTTTCCTCTGAGCTGTCTACCCATAAGTGTGTTTGCCCTCATTAAAGAGCCCAGGTAGAAAACCGTGGCCATGACGATACTAATGGCAGCATCCTTCCTCTCAGGACTTTGGCCACTCCTCCACTGTTTGTGTTTGAAAAGCACCTGGCGGATGGTACATAATAATTGTCCCAATCTGGCTACCATTGCAGCAGTCACCATGCTGCCGTTATTGCCTACTGAACATTTTTGCAAGGTAGCTAGTGAGTGAACTAATTAGGGCTACTTGGCATTGGCATGGCAACAGCAGCCCTGCCGGCCAAAGTGAGTTCAGACTGATGGATCAGAATTCACTTCAGGGCCCATCTGTTGTCTTCCGGTTACACTCATTACAACAATAACTCCAGAATTTTTTTCCTCCCTGATCTGGTTTTTGTATCTCAGCTCTTCTTGTGTTTATTTAAGGAGTGTAAGCAGAGATGATGGTTTCCAGTCTGACTGTTTTACTGACATGCGCAACTCAACAGGAGGCACGATCTCCCTCAGACACAAGTCTTTAGCAAAAGAGAGATAGATGGCAAACAGCCCAGTTGTATAGAGGGAAAAAACATGATCAATGACGTGTAATACAGAGATAGAAACATAGATGGAGCCAGCTTTGAGATCAAGAGGAAAAGAAAGACGGTTACAGTTTTCTCTGCAAACATGACCCGGTGATGTGAGAGGCTACTTTCACACCTAAATTTCCCTTGAGCACAATAGAGTGCAACAGAAATAGTCCATTAATGTTTAATGGATGCATTAATATTTCAACCTGTTATCTAGGCTGTCTGCTAGCAGCCTAAAGGCCGCTGGCTGTTGTGTAGTCCCTAGCTGTGCTATTTTAAACAGAGGTGCAAAAGAATAAAAAGAACAAGTGCTGGCCTTGTATGCTTTGCATTTATGAACGAGCGGTCACGGACTTAAAGGATAAATGCCACACCAGTAAATGCTGATACCTTGATGATTGTCTGACACAGACGGCTGCAAACTCCAACAACAAAGACCCAGTAACTCATAAAAGACAGTTAAAAGGGGTTAAAAGGGGAACCTGAGTGAAGGGCAAGCTTCTAAAAAGTGGTTCATGATGAGCAGTAAACACAATGATGTGTTTCCTATACATTCATTTATGTTTCGCATCTCCCTACATATATTTACATTCACCGCCATATGTTGATTTTAATTTTATTTTCCTACTATTTTAAATGGGTAAAACATCATTTACTTACAAAGCTCATGCATTGCATTGATTCACTTAGTCCTAGCTTGCCCAATTCTCACGATCACGTTGACAGCAGACTTTTCTGTGAACAGCCTCTCCTCTAGCACACACTCTGAGTTAAAGGAGAAGTTCAGCCTTATAATCAGGATATTTACAATCATATACGATGTTCTACAGCATTTTTATGATGACCGGCACAGTCCTGGAAGCTGGAACTCATTGCTGACATCACTGCTAGCTGAAAACAACAGAGGTGCACATGCACTGAGACAATCTGTCAAAAAAGCACAATAAACGCTCGTTTTAAAGGAGAAGAAACTCAACTAATGTTTAGTGGCGTCCTCTCATGAGCCGAAACTTAAACACAGAGTTAAACAACAGCATGTGGTGGCTCTTTCGGCTGTTTCAGACACAACAAACGAACAAAAAAACAGCTGTTTGTTGTATGTTGGCTTAATTTTACATGATCCACCATGAACTAGCCATAAAATTAATTATGTAAGAGTACCTTGGTTTTACCTTCTGATTATTATCATTTTTTGACTTTTTTTTTTTCCCAGCATTCCTCCACGGTCAACAGATTTTTTCCAAAAATGTGAGCCACTCACTTTAGCTGCTTTTGCTGGCAGTCTATGAAGATACAGTTTCAAAACATCGAAACCATCTAAAAACGTCCTTCCAAAACTCTCAACAGCTTTGTGTGTTTTAATCCAAGGCCTCTTTATTGTGTCATAGGTTCAATACTTC
The DNA here is from genome assembly GCA_029874485.1 of Naso brachycentron. NCBI lineage: Eukaryota > Metazoa > Chordata > Actinopteri > Acanthuriformes > Acanthuridae > Naso > Naso brachycentron. The sequence continues at coordinate 18,210 of JAQFJA010000015.1, forward strand.
CAAAACACTTTAATTT
>JAQFJA010000015.1:44411-60488 GCA_029874485.1 Naso brachycentron
AATTTGAATGTGTTATGAAAAAATCGGACATTTTATTTTTAGTCCATATCACCCAGCCCTACATCCTGTGATGACGAAATGACCGATTAATGATTTCGAGGTAACAGAATGGAAAAAGATAGTAACGACCACGGCCGCTCTCGGCTTCCATAAGTATGAACTACTGTCACAACAACAAGAAGACCACTGAACAGAAATGAGTGGTCACCCTATTTGATTCAGGTTATTTTACAACATGTTACTATGTGAGTTCATACTGAAGTCAGCTTTTGTGGCTACCTGACAGGTAACTCATCAAAAATAATACAATGAATTCTTAGAGCAAGGCAGCAAAACATGGACAGTGTTCACTCAGTGCTGTGCCTGAATGTAACCTGTGGAGACGGAGCACTAAAGCTGCTGTGACGCTAACGTGCCGCTTCAACCTGCAGATCACACGGTGGTTGTACTGGGCAGCCTGGTGTTCATTTGAGTTATTGTAAGAGAGAGTTCCTGTTGACAGCAGTTGTTTTCAGTAAACATACCCTTAGCAAACATCTAAACACTCGACCGGATACACAGACAACAAAAAGCATAAAATACATTTCAGCCTTTCTGAAAAACACACAAAACAGACACAAAGGTGCTCCAGCTCTGTACAACAAACACTCACTATCATAAAGGTCAAAAGGTCAATCAGCTGACACTTGAGTTAGTCATCCTTCTTGATCTACCACTTCCTTTTCAATTATAGAGTGCGTACGTCCCGCCCTTCTACTTATGGGTCATGGGACTTTATTTCAGAAGAAAATGAATCTGCTCCGATGGCAAGAAGGAAATTATTTTCTGGTCCTGTTTGGCTTGTGCCATGAATTACACATATGATGTTTGGCAATTTAAAATATAATTATTCATGTTAAGAAAGTTGAATTTTGTCGTCAAACAGTAAAGTAAAACAACATTTTTGTGAGACTGTTTAGTGAACTACGTCTGTCGTTCTCGCACAATATCCGTCACCAACGCTAACATGACTGAAACTTTAGCCCAGTTTCTTTGGTTCTTTCTGAACGAGGGAAAACGGGTTAAAAGAGGTCAAAATCATTCCAAACACAGAGTCAGTCGCTTCTGTCAGAGATCGCTGTTCAGACGTCACTTACACCACGATTGGGTGTGTCGTCTTTCTAAATATGTACTTTCAAAGCCTGATACTTCAGCAGTTGGGTGATAAACTGAGACTTTCTTGACTTGAAAAACTGTCTTTTAAATTGACAAACATCATATTTGAGACTGGCGGGCCACTTTAAATGGGATCAAAAATATTTTTTACTCTACCGCATTGCCTGTTACTGCACAGCTAAAGACTCATTTGAAACTGTAAACCTCATGGACGTCATCCATCTTTTACAGAGACAGACGTATTTTCAAAAGAACACTTCTATATTCACGCAGACAAACGGTCACACCTCCTGTGATGTGGTACTCAACACCAGAGCCTCCGGGGCCTCTTCAGCCCCCTCCTTCATGTTCATGTACTACAACCTCGACATGGAGACAACTCCATTGTGAAATTTATTGATTTCATCACCATTATGAGCCAGATTGCTAACATCGATGAGAGTTCATATTGGGAAGAAATCAACAATCTTGCAGAGTGGTTCACAGTGAACAACCTGCTACTCAACATCAGCAATTTTGGTTCTGAGGAATCAATATCACAGAAAACCTGTCATAGACAACTCAGATCTCCAACCTGCTAAAAAAAAGCTGAGGAAAACTTCCTGTGCCAAGTACTGTGAACTCACAAAGGAGCAAGAGGGAGCATTCCGGGATGGATGAGCATCAGAGCATCAGTGAGATCAGTGAGAGGAGGCGTCTGCACAGACTCCAAAGGATACTAAAAGACTGTATCCACACCCTGCACGGCATCTGCTGCTGTACCACCAGACTGGAGAAAAACTGAATTTTGTAAGACTGCTCAATTCACTCTCTGTATAAAAGTTCTGTTTTTGTGACTAGAAGAACTACATGCTTCATCTATTTATAATACCCTGTGTAAATTGATGAATATTTGTAACTTTTTAAGACAAAACCATTTCACAATGTGATTTTATGTTGAAATGTTTTGGGACCAATATGACTCCATAGAAGAGGTGTTTTACACGGACATCAGAATGGACAGATCTAACAGGAGCTAATGAAACCGTACGTGTGCCTTCCTCTCTGCCTGGATGTGACGGCAGCCCGTTGTCTGCGTGTTGTCAGTCTGATAGCAGGGCAGCCTTCCTCTCAGTCTCCTCGTGGGCGTGTAACAGTAGTATCAAAGTAGTTCTGTTGTAAACGCAGGAAGCTGTGGAGCATGCTCGGTGCAGGCTGGCTACATTTGGGCTTCATGGGACGCCAGTGTGGACGTCGAGGCCGGCGTCACTCACGTGTCACTGGTCACCAAGGTGAACGTCTGCGCTGCAGGGAGGAGAAGAAGAGGAGGAGGATGGAAATAAGAGGGAGGCAGAGAATCCACAGGCAGTTACTTCAGTGATGTTACCTTTTACCTTAACTCTGTGCTTCACCAAGTTTATGAAAAACAAAATTTCAAGCTTTAACATGTGCTCTTCCTCTGGGAGTGGTCTTCATGAAGTAAAACAAAGGATGTTCAGACAAAGTTTTTTCAGTGTTTTCATTTTATTTGATTATTCATTAGGAAGTTTTTAAGCCAACAAACTGCTTTTAAGGTCAAATGATTTTTAAGATATTTAGGCGGTGGGGGAAGAAGTACTCACGATACTCTCAGACCACGTCACTCACTAACAGCTGTCTGTGGGTATTATGACATTTTTTTCAAATAGAACACAAGAAGTTATTGATGTTTACCTCAAAGTTAGCAAATGCAGCTTTAAGTAGCAATAAAAGAATGGTAAGGTCCTGCACACAGAGTCATACATGACAAGAAGATGCACAAAGTAAAAGAAAAAAAAACTGCAGTATTATCAGCAACATGTACTTAAAGTATCAAAAGGAAAACTCAAAATGCAGCAGAATGATGCCTTGCATGTTTTTCATTTAAAAGCAAAATTTACAATATAACTACAGTTTTAGTAAAGTGCAGTAAAAGTAAGAATATTTAGCTCTAATATGACAAGGGATAAAATATAAAATAGTATGAAAATGAAATGCAAGCAAAGTTCATGCACCTTCAAACTGTAATTAGGTACAGTACTTGAGTTCATGTACTTCATCTAATTCAACCAGTTTAAAGTTCCTACAGAAAACCTCAAACCGGAGTCTTGCTCACTGAAGGCGCAGAAATACCTTGTGGTACCAACGGTGTCACATCCACCAACATTTTTAAAATATTTAATTCACAAAGTCATTTTGGGGAAGGAAAGCACTACTTTTGTTCAGCAGTTTTCTAAAAACTCTGTGGATGCATCATTTTTCAAAAATTATTCATCTACATATAAATATTGATACATCCTCTAAGGTTTAATATCTGTACTTTGCAGAAAATTGTTGAGTTGACTGCTTTCTGTTGAACGGGTAGGTGCTGATCACTGGCGGTTAGCTTGTTGGCTCACTAAATTATCGACTTCTCCATTAAAACAAATGTAATATTCCTACATAGCTTGCTGTGTAAAGTTTGGTACTGCTCACACGGTTTGCACAATCCAGTTTGCTGAAGCTGAGCGTCACAGGCCTCGCGCTCTCTGCTGTTACACCCAAAGTCATCATTCCTGACGTAACACTTTGAGCTCGGACTCGAACCCTTCTTAAGCAGCACTGCCATCGACTCTCCCCAGATTCTGAGGGCCAGGAGCAAAAATCACTGACTGTCCATCTTTCTTGATTCCTTTTTCAAAAGATGCAGTTCCATCATTTACACACTAGAGTGTGCTGTCTGTTTGGCTTGTGATATCTGCTGACAGAGAGGACTGTTGTGCTATTAGACACTCGAGATTCAATTTATGTTAGATGTATGTATTAGTCATGTGAGCCCAAGTGAGATTTTAAATCGACAGTTTAAAAAAAATACTGGTGAGCAAGTACAAAACAAGGTATTTTGGTTCACGTGAGTTTTTGTCAGACAAACACTTAAACATTTACAGCGGTGATGGAGGGAGACTGTACTTACAGGCCAGCATGTTGTTGTTGTTGTTGCTGTGTTTCTTGTCGTCTGCTGTAAGCAGGCTGGAAGAATCGAGGCTCTTCTCGAGCTTCTCCTCTCGGGCGGTTTGCTGCGTCACTTCTGCGTCCTCCTCCTTTGGTTCTGGGCTCGGCGTCTCCGGCTCAGGAGTCTGGAAGCTACAGCAAACAGGAATGACTCTTAAAAGAGACTATGACTGATAGGAAAAAAAGGGCATCACTATCACCTTTTTCATAGTATTATGCATTCCTGAGATCCTTTTGCCCTTGTACCAGACCGTTACCTCGATAAACAGCTGATCAGGAGATCACATGAGATCACACAAGAGTTCTGCGCTTTTGGCTCAACCGCAGTAGTTTGGACCAGTTAGTGTCCTATGAGGATTACTGGCAGCTGTGTGTGGGCCGCTCTTACAGAGGTTAGCATCGATATGTCAGTTATATCAGAACTGTTGAGCATTTCTTAATTCAAAGAAAAGAAAAGAATGGCACTCAAAAAGGTTTTGCTCGTCTCCTGACGGGATTTGGAAAGAGTTTTTGCTCTCCTGCTACTTTACTCAAATGTTTCTTTGATCTGATTGGTTGAAGTTTGTCCAGAGGTGGATGGTGATTGACAGGTGGTTGATCCAATCACCTGCCAAGTATATTTTGACAGTTTAACTTCTTAGATACTCTAACAAACCATCTAGTGCATTGGCACTTAATCTGCAGTTTCATTACTTCTAGCTCCAAAAACATATCAGACTGTAACACACACACACACACACACACACACACACACACACACACACACACACACCTGTTATCAGTGGTGGTGTTTGTTGGCGAGCTGGTCAGATCTTGCTCTCTGCTTTCCTCATCGTCAAAAGGCTGAAGGTTTACAATCTCCACACGCTGAGGCTCTGGACCCAGGTCCAGAATCACCACCCTCTGGCTCTCACAGGGCTGAAACACACACACACACACGCGCGCGTAATTAAAACATTGGACAGTTAAGCAGGCTCTTCATGGCCACAATGTGAAAGGAATGGCAGATAAAGGACAGGGCTGCCAGAGAGAGTTACTGCAGTTCTTTCTATTCAGACTCTGCTTTTTGTGATTTTGAGTGTATTAAAATTGCAAGTCAGCACTGTGTGATAAATTGACAACACTGTCTTTTGTGCTCACATCTCTCCTTGCACATTTGAATCGAGCATCCATCCATCTTTTCATGCTGTAGGAACACGCCCTGCTGTTATACAGTCGAAAAACAAGTGTCTGTCCACAGAGTCTTAAGACAAAAATGACATAAAAAGACACAAGAGTGTGTCGCCCCGCAGTGTCAAAAGTTGCAGACATCCTTTGGATTTGTCTTACATTTTGATTGGTTGGCTGCACTGAGCACTCCATCGTTGCCATGGAGATGGATACAGAGCTCTACATGCTTTGTCCGAGGGTCAAAAAAATAGTAGGCTCATATCACATCTACATATATGTAGTTTATATAGACATGCTAAAGTAGCGCGAGTGTTGTCCGTCATCTGTCTCTCTCATTTGGTTAATGAGGATGTAGTCCCCTCACTCCTTGCTCCCTCACTTCATCAGGCACACAGATCACTGTGTTTTCCTCCCACATCGTCTCCTCCTCCTCCACAGAAAAATTCAATTCAAAATTTGCTCTTCCTCTGCCAAATCAGATGTGTCACAGTATCTTTCCATTCTTCAAGAACTGCAGGTAATTACTGCTGGCCTCACAGAGAAGTGTCCAGTAAATAAACAATGGCTGACAGTACATGATTCTATCTTTTTCTATCCGTGCTGTGGAATGGGGGGGTGTCTCCTTTGAGCTCTAGGTGGCATCCCACTGGAGAGCAGCCCAGACCCAGCGAGCATTTCCAGGCTGAATCCCGGAGATAAACCCATTCGAGCCAACCTGACTTCTTCCACATTCCCACAAATCCTCTGTTATTGTCCCAGATTACACTTGGAGGTGTTGCAGCCACAATGGGTGATTATCTGCTGTGTGGGAGACATGGTGGGATTACAGAGCGAGCTGTGTATGAACAGTGAGGCTGTGTGTTTGAATTCCTTTCATTCTCCTCCACCTGCTGCCCCTGCAGCCTCCAGCAGACTGAACTGTGCCAGTTTCCTACCAGCTGTTATTTATGGGGACACAGCGTGTGCATCTATCCCACCTATGTTTTTATATTTAACGACTGATATGCACGTTAATGAGCTGTGTATTATTCAGTTGAACGTTGCAATTAACTATAATTTTCTCATTTAGTTGTTACTTTTTTTTAATAGAGTTTAGAGTATTTTGGCTTTAACGTTTCCACTGATTACAGCCAGAACAATGTCAGTTCAAACATGCTATTTCTTTCCACAAATCCAAACTGCCCCTAAATATCATGAACATGTTCAGTCCCAAACCGGGCAGTGAGCGCTTGCCAGCTCTGTGACTGAGGCACGCTCCACAGTAGGTGTGGAGATCGAGACCGGCCTGGCAGGGAGGACAAAGACGGACACTGCTAGCAAAACACTGAGTAGACACCTTCTTCATTCACTGTTTTAGCAAACGCTGTAGAAGAAGAGGGAGCGTGGTCAGGTCCTGGGGGGTTATACTGCTCATGAGGACCCGAGTGGGTGGCCACTGAATGGGCACAATGGCAGGAAAGAAAATTTTTAGGTCTGCACATGTGCGAGGGGATGAACCCGATCAGGTGAAGCCTGAACGAAACAGACGCAACAATGTTTGAAGTGAACTGAGTTGTTATTTATTCAGAGTTTGGATCTCAAAAATTCCGTTACTGAGCTGAATTAAGACTGTGTAGGTGTGGTTTGATCAGATTTGATTGGCAGTGACATCCACACACACAAACATACTATAGAGCAGCACTGTTTCGACAGAGCACACCTAACACTGCTGTCTGTTAAACTGATTATTCTTCTCATTCAAACAGAAGTGACTTTTGCATTCTGTTCCTCACAGCTTCATTCACATGAATTCAGCTCGAATTCAGAATGAGACAGAGAGAGGCTGCAGCATCACTGACGGATTTTAAGTCTTATTTCTCTGTTGAAACGTGAGAGCTTCTCACAGTGATTCCACTGAGTAATTTCTGCATCAGTGTCATCATTTAACGTCATTGGAAAGCAGATTCTGCTGCCTGTCTTATAAAACCTGACAGCACACGGCCTGTGAAGGATGAAGGATTTGAGGATGTGAAGTTTATACTCTCATTTAATTCCTTTTAGTTTGTCTGTGTCTTTGATAGACACTCGATCGTCCAAGTAGTTTTCATGAATGGAGAATATGAGACATCTTTGATGAAATTATTACTGTAGTTGTACAAATATGAACTGCCTCTGTTCCAGTTTTGACTGACTGTTTTGACCATCCTGTAAAAGATTTCGTTTTTGTTGTGCAAAAGATCTAATAATTGAGATTATTAATTTATTTGTGATCTCAAATAATCGGAACCTATCTGTCTGAATGTGCCACCTTGTTCTGCTGCAGTCTTGCATTAATTTGACAGCATTCAGCTCATACTTGTGTTATGCTGATACAGAAATATTACTAGGTCCAACTTAGAGGAATTGCTGTTGTGACTTTCATTAAAAAGTGACTTTGTTCACTGAGAAAGAAGACTGACATGATAACAGAATGAGGTGCATATCTGAAGGTGCACCTACACCTTGAGCATTAAATGTGGATTAATCCACAGCTGAAAATAATTCCAAACAAGTACACAATTTCTTCCTGTTAAAGAAGAAAACAGAAAAATGAAACTATGTAATCAAGTCTTTCAAAAAAATCAGTGGGCTTGGGGCTGAGAGCCAAGGATCGGGGAAGTCAGGAAGGATTGACAGGAATGCCATTTTAAAATTTACCACGGTGTTGTCCTTTCCTAAAAGCATGCTATGTAGCTGTGGCAGACCCTTTTGTTATAAACTGTTAATAAAGCCAGATTTCACATGTCATCATTTAAGTACCAACATTTAAAAGTTAGCCCCTATAGAGACGCATCATTCAAATATAGTCTAGAGGAAGAGCCAAGCTACTGCATCCTTCACAGATGGAGCGGGAGAAAAACCTGCATTGTGAAAGCAAACTGCAAACAGGATAAAACATTCTGCCCACGCCTGAAGCACAGAGCTGCTGTTTGTGGGAAATACACAGTAAAGTGTGTTTGAGCGATGGCGTGCTGGAATGTTTCAGAAATAATCACGAAACAAACTTCATTTAACCGTTTGTTTAAGATTCAGGCTAATTTAAAGACCTTTGTGGGACCTTTTATTTTGTGTTGATTGTAACACCGCCTGTGGACAAAAGTGGTACTGCTTCCTGTTGGAAAGATCTTGCCTTGTGCGAGAATTTGTTTGGGAAGAAAGTGAAAGAAACCCAACACTTACTTGCACAAAACCAGCTCAGCCATTAACACAGAATAGAAAAAAAGAAAAGAAAAATCTCCTGCTTCCAACAATAGAGCAAAAACAGAGAGCAGCGGATGGATTGCGCTCGTAAACGACAAATCATCTCTTCCACTGCAGCGTTTCCGCTGACTGAGCGGACTGGGCAAAGGCATCGCGACAGACAGGAGAGTAATCTGTAATCTCCTCACCGATGGTCCTATTTGTTGGTGTTAAGATGTGAAGTGTCAAAATTAAATTTAGACAGACTCATGATCAAACGTCTCTTGTAGGGACTTTAATTTATCTTGTTTAATTCTTTATGATCACTTTGTTGGCTTTATTTGTTTTTTCTTGATTTGCTGTTTTAAGTCTCTTCTGTTTTATTTGCTATTTTTAAGGCACTTTGTAAAACAATTAAGATGAGTTCTATACAGCTTGAGTCAAGTTTATTATTATATTAATTTATGGTTATTGTGTCATTTTGAGAATAGCTTGCATTAGTGGACTACAATTAGCATTTTGTTATACAATCTACTGTCACAGTACAGCGTTTCCCAAACCTTGGGTTGCGGGTCTGTTTTCATTTTGTCACCAATTAAATATAAAAATAATGCATTTTAATGCTGATATATGAAGTAATTTTCCAAATGGTGGCCCAAAGGTTAGAGAAACGAGCTTGAGACCAGAGGGTCACGGTTCAAATCCCCAGACCGGCAGGGTTGAACTCGGTGGGGAACCACTTGCCCCATCCACATGACCACCACTGAGTGCCCTTGAGCAAGGCGCTTAACCCCAGCCGCTCCAGTGGAGCGGCTCCGTGGCCAGGTGCGAATGTGTAACTGTGTGAAAGTCATCAGAGCAAACTCTCTTTTTCAGGGACCTCCCCTGAATAAATAAAGGTTAAAAGAAAAAAGAAAAAAATAATTTTCTTTGTCTCACTTATTTTTTCCACAAGCTGTGCACAGTTCTTTGCTTTTTTTGACAGAGAAATAATGTGTTAACAGTCATGCTGACATGATTGTGCCTGCAACATTCACCACAGTTTCAAAACAGACATGACAAACTTTTATTTTTCAGGGGAGAGCTCAACATTTTTAAAAATGAGTAAAATCTTTAACAGGAACTGATTGAACTGTGACCATTCTGACTCTACAGTACCTCTTTGTCTATGCTGTCGGTCTCATCCTGCGGCGCCGTCGCACTCAGCAGGGTCACGAACCCTTCCTGCTGCATTTCCTCACACTTGTCATTTTTCACCTCCTCCGCTCTCTGCACCTGCTGGAGACCGAAACAGAATCATGGCAGGAGCTGCTTGTAGAGTCATCATGAGAAATGTGCAAAAGACTTTACACATTTTCCGTGATGGTACATCAAGCACTGCCGTACATGTGTCGAGGTTTTATTATATAACCAACTATTTTTTATTCAGTAGCTTTAATACTGATTAAAAAAAATGCAAAGCACGGGACAGAATTAATGAATAAGAACATGAACAAATACAAACACATATACAAGATGTGATAATGTTGTTCAACAGGAATACTGCATTTGCACTGTGTATTAAGTGCTGTGAGCAGCATGTGTAAAGTGTAAATAACAACAATCCCTTGAACCTGTGTAGTTTGAGTCCCAGCAGCCTCCGCAGCCTTCCTGCTCCTCTGCTTCAGCTGCTGCAGAGCTGCCTCAAGCTCCACAGGGTCTGCACAGGCCCCCTCTGCTTGGACCCGACTCTGCGTGCACGCACGCACACACACACACACACACACACATTCATATTAGCCGTAACTAGATCATTTAAGAAAATCCCTTTGCTTACTTTACAGGCCTTAAAAGAACTGTCAGTCATTTTTAATCTGTGAGTTAATTCCAGTGCAAATGTGCGAATGTGTGTGTGTGTGTGTGTGTGTGTGTGTGTGTGTGTGTGTGTGTGTGTGTGTGTGTGTGTTTGGTGGGGGAAGGAGTGTTGACACCACCTGCAGGATTAGAAAAGGGTTGTCTTTGCTGAATGAGGGCGAGCGCGATGGGACTTCCCTCTTCCTCTCTCGCAGTGACGACGCCTCCTGGTTCCTCCTCATCCTCTCCAGCTGCTCCTCCAAACTCATCCTCGTTCTGCCCACCTCTCGCTCCCCAAACGCTGTCTGATCCACTGCACTCCTGGGACGGTCCTGTACAGAACAACACTGTCATTTTGTTTTGGTCATTTTCATTGAACTCTGGGTCTCACTACAGCAAAGGAATCTCAGTGTGTGAGCACTGAATTTCCATAAAAATTTGCTGCAGATATGAAAACTGTAAAGACTTCTGACCACCTGACCTTCTGTGGTCAGAACTGTTGGTATGGTGCCTTGGACTTTCGGCTTGTTTTGTGATCTGTGGTTGAGTGTTTATGTTCGGGATATATGCCTCATATCTAGCCGTGCTGTGTAGGTGTCGTGTGGATGAGTGTAGGCAGAGCAGTTGTGAGGAAAAACTGCAGTGTCAGGGAAAAGTGTCACAGCTTCATCTGCAGCTACAGTGAGATTTCAGTCTTGATGTAGCAGAATGAGCGCAGCGGACATCTCTTTTAGCTTATGCACTTTGGAACTGCAGCTCACATTACTGCACATTTCTGTAACTTCTCAAATGGAAGTTGGTTTCTTAAAGAATGACAGTTATGGAAACAGAAGGGTGATGGAAGGCAGTGAACATTAAAGAGACACCCTCCTGTCATTATGTGCAAGCTAAAGCTTGTGCTGAATGAGAGTTACGGATAAAGCGACACTGTAAATGTGTTATTAAAAGATAAACAGTCCAAAGAGCTCTGACTTGAAGGAAACAGATTCCTTCAGCAGATTCTGCTGCATTTGCTGAACTTTTCTTGGTCTCTGTTGATGCCAAAACCTACTGATCTGGGTTCAGGCTTCTTGGTCTTCCTTAGGGTGACGTAGGAGGCGATGGTTGTGGACTCAGGAGGGCTCTTGGGAGATTTGGTCCTGGGGGGGACGATGCCCACTGGGTAGGGAGGCGCTGTTAGAGAGATGTCAGGCAAAGCTGTCACTTACACATTAATGAACACACACTGCAGTAGGGCTCATTGCTCATGTTGTGGCAGAACATTTAACTGTGCTTTATTTCACTAAAGACGAGGTGATGATCGACGCTATTTCAGGCCACCTTTGTTTTTTGTTTGTTTCACTGCTTTGAAGGCACCCCGCCGTCTCATCGCGTGTCCTCATGCTTTGACTAATTGAGCAAGCGGATCTGTCTCATGACTTGAAAATCTTTTCTCTTTGTTTGCATCTTGTAATCATGGCAACGTTTACATCGAGTCCTTAAAGGTAATGTGAGCACACTTTCAGTTATTGCATGTTCAACCAAACACAGACGTATGAATTGATGAAGTGATGGTGCACAGCTGATGAGAGTATCTGCTGTGCGCCAGGAGCACAGGGGGCGGGACACTTATTTGAATCAATTAAAACCTCTGCCCCTCATGCTCACAGGTTTTAGCAGGTGTTCACAACCACAGATGAATCTTTTTCATCAGTGCAGGTGCTGCGCAGATGTAGCTCTAAGTTCTAGGCGCAGGGAGCAAAAGTAGGTGTGGTAATCTTTTTTGGAAATTTTGGGGTACAGAAATGCAGGCGCATCTGTGGTGCAGTAGTAAAGTAGGAGGACAAGACAATTAGAAGGTGTGTCACTTTCATTCCCTTTAAGATCGCTGTGACGCTGCATGTTGTCAGCTTCAGCTGAAGAAGGAGCAGACTGCTCCTGAGCATCATTATGTGTAATATTCAGGTAACAGTGTGTTAATTTTTACTGTGAACTGGAATGTCCAACAGCATCTATGTGACATCTATGTGTGAGTGTTGGACCTTTTGAGGCTGCAGTGTCTTTACTCTCTGCAGACGTCTCTGTCTTGTCCTTGTCCTCGCCGTTGGCTTCGTCCACTTCCTCCTTCACTGTGGTCAGCTCAGGCTCACTCTTATACAGCCGGTAGTCTGGAGCTTGCTGTGAGGGAGGGGGGACAAATCGCCCAGTGTCAGAGTACACAGCAGCAGACAGACAGACAGACACACACACACACAGACACACACAGACACACACACAGACACACACACACACACACACACACACACACACACACACAGACACACACACACACACACAGACACACACACACACACACACTTACACGCTGACATCTGGAGGCACATTGAAGTGTCCTTCATGGAGACGTGAGCTTCATTTGCTGAGTCGATGTGTTTAATTGTCCTGGTTTGCTCTCAGTGAAGCGATCACTGCTTGTCTTATTTTCTGTCTCTGCTGACTGTCAGCAGGAAGCCACTGCCATCACTAACGCGCGATAAAGACACACTTTTGAAAGGATACTCAAGATGGGCAAGCACCTTGCCAACGATTTGGTTGACAATTTTAGTGACAGTGTCCTCACACACACGTCAGTCAAATAAACAATGTTCCCACGGGCCTGTTGGACTCTCTTTACCTGTGGTTAGGACTCACCTGTCATCATTAAAATGATCCAGATGCTCTTCCTGATGCTTCCGTCTCTTCTGAGGACATTTTTGTCCATCTTGTTTCTCACTCGAGAAAACACAGTGTGGTTGTCATTGGCAGGTCTCATCTTTTTCTGTTCAGATAAACACGGTGTGTTCTGACTGTCAACTGTCCAGGATTTACTCTGACAGGTGGATGAACAGCTCATGTGGACAGTGAAGCACTCTTCCTTCGCTGTCCACGCGAGCTCTTCATGTTTGGGATCTACCATTAACTGCTACAGGGCAAAGTGGTTTGATTTCCACCGCTGATGTGAGAAAAGGAGTTTAGATCCGCTGGCTTGTCAAGTTGGAAATTCTCTTTTGTTTTGTTTTGTTCTATCCAGTCCCTGCCGGAGCAGGAGCTATCTCACTTTTATACAGTGTGCAGACAGAACCCCCACTTTGTTTTCAAGAACATGAGAGGCTCCCTTAGGTCTACAACATATGCCTGAGACAGGAAGTCAGATTTTCATCCCATCAGACCTAAAACAAAAAAATGAGTCATGATCAGTTTCAAAACTAGTCCAAGTGGTGAGCCAGTCGAGGGCAAACTTGCATTACATAACCAGAGGCAGAGTGTCCGCGCAAGTTTTTAATTCACAATATAAACAGTTTCCCGTTGGATGCACCTAGAAAATCAGATGGAATTGCTTTAGTGTCTTTAACTGTCAATCCTTCCTTTGTAAAAATGGACTCTGTGTCCAGCAGGTCAATATGTTTGTGGAGGGCTTCCATGATGCCATGCTGCTGTATGCCATCGCCCTGCATGAAGCCATGAAAAATGGATACAGCAAGAAGAATGGAACAGAGATCACCTCACTCATGTGGAACAGAACTTTTGAAGGTAAAACAAGCTGCTCAGACTGAATCAGGGACGATGGCCACACCTCCACTACAAGAGCCTCAGTGTCTGTAACGTTCTGTAGAAAACACAAGGCAAGCTACAAGTAGAATTCTATTAAAAATCCCCAAATATGCAGCTATGAGCTTTCAGCGTTCCTTTAACACTCTCATCAGGAGCAGGTAAAGGTGTAAGCGCCAGGTGTGTCAGCTGATGATGTCACAGGCCTGAACTGTTTGTAAGCCAGAACATCAAACAGCCGACATTAATGTGATGAGTGCAAAGATGATCTGCCACTCAGAAATGAAGAAGAAGCACATGGCTGTTGTTCACAGCCCATAATAATCTGGTTTAGGGACAAAACTCACTGTGACACACCGTGGCAATCTAAGCTCACTTTATATGTTTACCAGTTGAACATAACAACCTACTTTTTCTAAATAAGGTAATCTATTACATTAATCGTTCAGTATTTTTCGGCACTCTTGCATTACCGCATTCTTTTTACGTATTCTTTTATTTACAGAACATTTGACTTTTCTATTGCACGTTGCTTATTGTTTATTGACACGCAGTTTAATAAATGTAAGCATCTATTTTTCATCTACTTACTTATACTACAACCTACTCTATATATTTTAATGTTAGACTCTGCAAAGTGTCTTGAGACAACTTTGTTGTGATTTGACGCTATATAAACAAAACTTCAGCTTTTTGTCTGTATGTATTTTTGCCCAACTTGTTCAAATTTCTAGTCCTTGTTTTTTCACATCTTCCTTCCTGAAAATAGTTTTTGAAACTGTAACTTTCAAAGTGCGGAAAAGTTGGAGTCAAATCTCTGACATGTAGAGACACGCTTGGCAAACAAAGCTGATGTATTTTTGAACTGCTGTCCTCAGAATTTATTTAACTAAAGAAGAAGCTTTTTATCTGTAAATAAATGCCATAAGATTTATTCATGTTAATGTATAAATACATGTAGGCTGCCTTACTGATGCTCCTGTTTTAATGACGTGTTGATGCCAGTTTAGATGGATCTACTGTTTGGACAGTGTTTAATAAAAATATTTATTTACATTTTTAGGATGTGAAGTGATGCTAACGCTATTTCTGCCATATTTAAGCATTTAACTTTGACAGGTAATGCTCGCGTTGATGATAAAACAGCAGAGTAACATTCGACTACAGACAAAAGATTTGCTCTCAGCATCATGTCTAAAACCCATTTTCCATCAAAACTCTAAAAACTCCTTTTCAATGTTTCATTTGATTTATTTCCACATCTCTTCGCACCTTTTCACAGAAATACCACACAGATTAGCTTTCAGGTTCAGCAGTGTGTCAGAGCACTCTGTGTTTGATACAAATTAAGAGTGTTCTTCCCGTTCTTGAATCTCAGTACCAAGTTTTTAAAGCACAATGTCTCCTGGGTTCAAATGTATTTATACTGGCTGGTACAGTTAGACTAATCAATGATGTTGTCCATGTCTTCCTAATCGTGGACAGGAATCGCCGGCCAGGTGTCCATGGATGTCAATGGAGACCGATACGGAGATTTCTCTTTGATGGCCATGACCAATGTCGAGGCAGGAACATACGAGGTAAGAGGAAACAAAACTCCAACGCTGTGACGTCTGACACTTAATCGTGTTTTTTATGTGGGGTTGTATGAGGAGTGTCTTACCTACCATAGATAACTCTCAGCTCGCCCTCTCTGGTAGGGATGTGCGATGCCACTATTTTTCCATTCAATCCGATACCAAGTAATACCAAGGCTAGTATCCTGATACCGATATCGATACTTTTAGATGTCTACTTGTGTATATGACAATGATGACTTTTACAATGAACACTTGTAAATGTGATTATAAAAAAATGTATTTTATACCTCCGTATAAGACTTGCCAATATAAGCTGCCAATTATGAGACTTTGTTTTCTCTTTAATAACAGCAATTATATGACACAGGTCAACCGAAAATCTGGCCAAATCAAACACCCTTTAAGTCATATTTTAAAAACATCTCTCTAAAAAAATATTTGAAAATAAGAACAGTTGCTCTGACTTTAATATACTTCTTTTTGGACCAGACAGAATGGTCTTTAGGTTAGAACTTCAAACATGTGCATATGAGTCATTAAGATGTTTTTTACTCCCCATTGACAACAAAGGTCACATTCTACCTTC
>JAQFJA010000015.1:68486-78518 GCA_029874485.1 Naso brachycentron
GTTTTAAACTCAGAATTTTACTGGTCGGCTAGATTCTTAGATTGTGACTTGTTGGCATACCTCTGCAATATGCATTGTAAAATTTGCAGATTGATCAACCCAAAACACGAAACAACATGCTGCACGGCAGTGTCTGAATCACAATTCAGGAAATACAAAGTACACAAGACACATTTCACATCTCTTGTACATGCATTGTTATGAACAAACAGGCTTTCTTAAAGCCAATCAGGTTAATACAAACATGACATCAGCACACTGATGGTGTCTAACCAGCACTCATGTTTTCCATCAAGCTGGAAAGAGACAACAGATGCCATGTTGCTTAGTGCATCAGCTGACATGCATCCATGTTCTCACAGCTCTCAACCACACAGACACTTTAAACCAACATGCATGAACATGAGCAGAGCCCCCGTGCAGGTATACACACTCAAATACACACACACACACACACACACACACACACACACACACACTTGCAAAAGAAGGCCCGCATATCTATGGAACAGCCCCCAACAAAAAAAGAAAAACACCTCCACCAACTGCTCGTGCATTCATTCCATTCCATGTGCAACGTCTGAGTTTGACTTAACTGTCACCACGGCAGTCAGCTGTTAAGTTTTCTAGCACAAAAATCAATAAGTGTGGCCCAAAACACAGGATATCATATTTGTATTGTATATGTATCTGGTAGATGTCAAGCTCTTTGCTGGAGAAGAAGAAACTTTGGCCTGCTGATCGCACAAAAGTGACAAACGTGAAAAGAATTCATCAGCTCAAGAGCAAATTTCAGAGTGGTGGACGATTCAGATTCAATTCATCAGAAAGAGCTTGAGTCACCGTGAGTTTCTGAAACTTTCTGAACACACCAAAAGCATTTTCATTTGGAGTAAACGAGCAAGCGCACACCAGCCACGTCCCCTTGCAGACACACAAAAACACATGGACTTCAGCTGCTTGGTTGGGAAAATGCAGATGCGTGCATGCACACACACACCTACTGCACACACTCAGTGCTGACCTTGGCGTTGGGCCCCTCCAGACCCAGGGCCATCAGCTGAGCTACTGTGTGTTCCCGCAGGCTGTTGAGCTCCGCCTGCTGCCGGCGGAGCTTGATCAGCAGCAGGGTTAGCTCCTCGGGCTGCACAGAGCAACACAGAGGTAAGACGAAGAGCCACACGGATGACATCAACAACAAAACCCGCCCGCTGCATGAAAATAAACATGATTCAGTGATTCTGACCACCTTCGAGAGGAAAGGAACTACGTTCACAGCTGATTTATTGTCCAGTTAAAACAAAGATAACCCTCCAAATGTTAGATGATTCATTTCATCCAAATCTGGAACAATCCTTTTCCTGTGCAATAATCAAACTGTGTCCGCTGAAAACTGCAGTCTGTGGTGAGACTGAGAATTGTTCTGAAAGTGCAGTTAAACCAAAATGACAAACCAAAGAGGCTAAAAAGCTCAGTGACGTTTTGCAGAAGCCTTTTGCAAGTTCACCCAAGTTTGAGTGCAAAGTTCTCATTGACAATGACAAAACAAATGTACTTTATTAACGGGAAGATGAAATTGAAATGTTATAACGACAGATAATGATAGCGTGTCTAATGTAAAATGTAGTTATCAGCTTTGCTAGCAGTATAACAGAGTGAAATGCTATGCTAACTCTAGTTCAGTGAAATGTCACAGAGATCTGGCCATGTTTAACTGTCCTTTAATCACACTGAAGGCAAACTGTCTCATGAACTCCGGTCAAATTCGTGCAAATTCATTTTATTTTCCCATGTCAGTGTCTCCACACTAAACAGGCATGAGACCCAGGTCATTCCCCTGTTTGCCTCATTACCCAGAAAGCCTTTGTTACAATCCTCTAAATCTGAAATTTTACCTACATTTGACATGAAGAGGACAGCTGGGAAATATGCTGCATCTGGACAAAATTCAATATATTTTGTCAACTGTGGAGCAAATATTTCTGAAAATGTGGCATCCTTTGTTTAATCTCATGACTTTGCTACTGGCCAGAGTCTACGCTGTCCGATTCGTTACATGTCAGCATTCTGGGTCAAATATCTTCCTGTTGGCACCATCTAAACTCTGCCACGTGAGGGTTAAGAGCAACCGAGTGACTGAATGAAAGATTTATGGGTGGACTGGTTCTAGCAGGAAAACAGAAAACAGGTGCCTGCAGACACAAATACAAAAACAAGTGGTTGTCACCCACACACACTCGGCGTCTCACCACCATCCGACACAGTGAAATAAAAGGACAGACACTGTGACAAAACAGCGCACTGCAAAAAGCGTGAGGAAAATTAATCAAGAGATTTCTCTCATCAAAGTGTCGAGGCACTCCGCTGCCGTCGAGCAATCACAATATTTTTCACATCTTCTTTCAAACAGAAATAACAGCACTCCCTTTGAATGTTGTTGCTCCGCGGCTGCATCGTGTGTTGGAGTCATTAGTAGACAATGGCATCGTGAACAATTACATCGGTCCTGCCGAGACTGTTGAACGAAACATCATGAAACTGATGTGAGCTGTGTGGTAATGAGTGTCAGTGATGGACATGTGCTGCTTTTTGTTTGTGTAAGTGCTCTCAAGTTTCTGCTCGCTCTCTCACACTCATCGCTGGAAGCAGGTGAGTCAAATACTGTTGTGTGGGAGGCGAGGGGCTGTATCGCTCACCGTCTTGCCCTGCAGGGACTGTGGCGTGATGGTCTGAGGAGGGACGCCGGCGGCGATGGATCTGCGGGCAGTTGGAAAGCCGTACTGTGGGGGGAAGAGATGACAAAGGACTGAATTTGAGGGAAGACACGTTTCATTTTCACTCATGTAAGTTCAGGTGATTCATTCAGTTTAATTACTTTCAAATGACTTAAAGCTCTGATTCCCAACCTTTTGTCAGCCGTTGCATGAGATGATATCATTTACAGCTTAACTGATGTCACCCATTATTTGACTAATTTGTTCACTCAAACTAATAAAAAAGGACTTTTAACTATTAAAAATATAAAATCAGATTTAACAGTGGCTTTTACATAAATGTTTTCATATAATTCAACTGTTAAAAATACAACAAAAAACTAAACAAAAGATAAATGACATGTGTAACAACAGAGAAAATGACAGGCAGGAATTTAAAGTACACATGAAGAGAAACGTCAGTGCATCAACAGAGGAACATTATTCAAATGAAAGGGTACCAATCAGAAACATTCAGTTAAAGCTTCATTGTGCTTTGTATTGCCAACATCTGCTCTCTTTGTTAGCAAACACAAAACTAAATATGAACGTAATCGATGTCAGTGTAATTACATTCAGCTGCAAGAAGGGCCTGAAAGGAATCTATTGTATTCTGACAAAACATCATCAGACGACAAGACAAAGTAAAACAAATATCTGTCTTAAAGACGCTTCATCTTACATTTAATTTCCTGGTACAAATACAAAAAACAAAGGCAAGGCAGACAACAGCTCCTGGACTCCAGGTTTACAGTCTGGCAGTTATTGTAAACTGATTTATTAAAAATGTGTTTGATAATTTACACAACTAAAACACGACAGAAACTAAAATTTTTAGTTTTTATTTACATTTTTATCTGCATCATATTATTCTTCTAAAGATTCATATTCTTAAACACATTTACATTTGTTGTGGGGGGTCAGAATATGAACTACATAGCCCTGTGGCACAAGATTTTTATTGGAATTTTTTAGTGTTGGTAGACTATGGCACTACAGTTTCAACAAAAAATTTAATAATCTCACAAATTGGTCAATTTTTTCTTTATTTTTAGAGAAAGAAGAGAATTTGTGACAGAGGCACAGGAATATGAATTTGTTTTGACAGCTCACTCCTCATCCAGCCTCAGTGTGAGACTCAGTTTGCTCTTGCTCTGCATAGCTGAGTCTCAGGTCCACACCACACGCAGTGGTGAAAAGACCCCTACAAAAGGTTTCTATTCTTCGCTTTGCGTAGTAATCATAAAAAAACAGAACCTTCTGGGTTGCCAAAACTGTAATCCGTCTTGTCTGATTATTCCTTTGACTTAATATTGCTAGTTTTCAACAACAAGGGGGTTTTTGTTCCACTACAGCCTGAAATTCCTCTCAAAACAAACATGGCATTGGCCATGAAACCTCCGCTCAACACTGGGAGATGGATGTGATGTTCCAAACAACCATTGTGATTGGTTGACGCCAGTTCGCAGAGCAAAAAGCTAAAATTGACCTCGATGTGAATAATAAAAGGGACGCTTTTTTGCAGCTTGATATTTGTGTTATGTGTAAAAATACTCATGAGCAATCAGCAATTTGAAAACATTATTGACAAAGCCTTAAGGGCGTTGGCGCTTCCGTCTTTTTCTGACACTGAACACAAATATGCTGCTGCACATACATGAACCATGATATAAATACAGCGAATGTAGTGTGTGTGTGTGTGTGTGTGTGTGTGTGTTGCCGTGTGTATTTACATGAACTGTCTATAGTGTCTCAGTCAGACAACAGACTTGATTTGCGGAGTTGCTGCAGCTCACAGCTGTGGGACGGGGATTGGACCCGGGCTTTGGACTCGTGACAGGAGGACTGGAATCATCCACTGAAGTGAGAAACATCCTGAGACTGCAAATAAACTCTGTATGCTGCCCAAATCTCTGCAGAGACTCTTGTATGGGATCATCAGAAGGAACATCTGTGGACTCTTGAGAGTCACGACTGTTTCCATGTCTGTCAAGGACTTCCTTGGATGGATGGCCGAGCTCATCAGTGAGAGTCTCAGAAAGGAAGAGCTGCTTTCATCTCATTTCCTCCTCCAGATGGAAAAATTAATGATAGAGCTGCAAAACTGATAGATGACTGTATGATTTCCAGCTATTTTCTATCTGTGATTGTCAGGAAGTTTTTTCCATCAAAGTGTGAACTAGAAACCATTAGAGGGAAGGATTTTAACGCTGCATGTTTTATGTATTTGATTTTTACATCTGAGAAATCGGTGAGAACCTGCCTGTTGATATTTGTGACAGGCCATGTCGATCACAGATCATTTTTCATTTTTATTTGAACTTATCTGAAGTAAATGTTGACATGTCATGCCTGAACTTACTGTGTTACATGACCAGAATTCTAATGGGTCACTTCCTGTTCCCGTTTCATAATAAAAGCAATCCACTGAAATTCAAATGACAGCTTTTGCTGTGAAGCAGAAATATTTATTTGTCATTGAGAATGGTACTGACTGCAGTGTGAGCTAATAACTGCAGATCAACTACAGAGGATTCATTTTGAGCTTGAAGAGGAAAGGTGTCATTTATTTAATTATTTATTTAGCCAAAAACTGTTTTATGGCAGAAACAAAATGTTGGTAAGCTGTTGAAGAAAAAGTGTAAAATGTAAGATATTCATAAAATAGGAATGTGAAGCTAAATTATTTTTGTGGTGTGCACTGGATCTATTACCTACAAACAAGGCATCTGGATACATTTCTACAGAGATGACACAAAACTCTTTCTGTCTTGTCTGGAAAATCTGAACCCTCTCCAAAAAATCCTGAACTGCATTTTATCAATTGGGGAGACAGTGGCTCAAGATTTTCGGCAGTTAAATAAAGTTTTTTGGGGCCACTACTGTGTTTCTATCTCTTCTTATTGTTCCTCTGCTTTGAAGTCTATGGCGGCCCATAGAAATGTATGTTAAAAAGTTTTCACCACCTAAAACACTAGTGTCACCAATGGGTCAAAGTTGATGGAAAATATTATGAAAAAGTCAAATAAAAGTTTCACAGGCCAAACATTTTACCAATCTTCACCAAAACTGGCACAGATGATCTTCAGATCAAGCCTCACAAAATTTATCAGATGGATTTCAAATGCTCAAAAGCGTTTGCCCGTCACAGCACGTCGAAGTCCGTAGTAAACCCACCAAACATTTTTATCAGTCTTCATCAAAATAGGCACAGATGATGTTCAGCCTGAACCTCACGGCCAGTCTGCTCGTCCCCCTCATCACTGCTTCCAGCTTTATTTGAGCATGATTTTGGTTATTAATGACGGAGTATAAACTGTGTGCAGTTGATAAGTGTGTGCCACTTGACTACAGATTAAATTTTAAGGCTGTTGAGATATGTCAATAAGCTCCTCAGAGTTTATGTATCGAAGAAACCCATGCTGACTTCCTCTCAGATCCTGTACCCGTTCCTCACTGCAGAACTAAACCTGACAAAGGAACAAATTCAAACAAAAAACCTTTTAAATAATTTTCTCTTAGTTGCTCCCATTTTTTGCATCTTTTTATGCATCTTTTTCATCTTTTGTGACGCACATTGCATTGCCATTTTTGTATAAGTGCTCTTTAAAAAGGTGTATTATTATTATTGTTATTATTATTATTATTATTATTATTTGAGTCAAACTCCAGTACCATGCGCTCTACCTTGGCAAGCTGTGTCTTGTGCCGATGGTCCAGTGTCACGTCCCCCCTGAGGACGGGTGAGGACACCTCGGAGTGGGGGTTGTGAGCCACCTGTTGGCGAGGAGGGGAGAAGGTGCTGTAGAGCCCCAGGGAGCCGTGAGAAGGTGAGGTGGGGATGGAGTGTGCCACGGTGTGTTCAGAGATGTTGCCCATGGTCTTTGTGCTGGGGAGGGTGCCATAATGACCCACTGCTGAAAGCACAACGACACGAGGAGAAAAGAAAGTCACAGTGGAGTCACAAGCTTCCCCTCCCTTCCTCTGATGTGATGAGACAAGAAACTTTTCAGAAAAGGAATTTTCATTGATGGAATGTTTCATTAGAAGTAAAATATAGACCCCACCTGACAGAGTCATAACTCAGCCCAAACAGATCTGCAAGCTACTGAGCCCAAACAGAAGCAAAATAAATAGAATCTGACTCAGAATCTTTTTTGTTTGTTTGTTTTTTGTTTTTTTACAACAGCCCAAATTGCTGGCTTTGTGCTAGTGTGCATCTCTTTTATCATGGTGCGATGAGGGCAAATTGCTTCTGGAGTTAGGGATTTCTTTGACAAACTGGTAGCAAGGCTCAGCCCAGTATTCAGCTGCTCAGGGTCTCAGGTTTTGCTAACAAGGTCTGCAGTTACCAAAACTCAAACAAAAACAGAATACCAGGCCAGATAGAGTTGTGGAATTAACAGAGAAATGAACAGATGCAAATGTGCTGATGGTAACTGGCTGCAAGAAAAAGCGAGTCCATAAGAAAACATAAATAAAAAACCACTATGACGTTATAGGCTTGGTCATGACGGGGAAGTTTAAGTCGTCAGAGGGTTAGAAGTTAACATGTAGATGCTTTCAGAGCTAAGTGTCAGCTGTCTTTGCACTGTGTACCTGTCGGCTGAGCCAGACTTTGCCTGGAGAAGGCTTGTCTCTGCTGCCACTCATACAGCTGCCACATGGTGTCGTCCCTCATTGACTTCCTCTTCTCTGCTGCGGTGACTGTGGTGGTGGAAGCAGGACGAAGGGCCCGGTCATACACGGAGCCCGCCACACTGCAGATGCTGTCGGGCCTCACCATGCTGTTGCGGGGCAGCGTGCGATAACCCTCTGGGTAGCGAGGGACAATTTGAGCACGGTGGCTGGGCATGTTCCTGGGTAAGGTTTGGTAGGAAGTAACACTGGAACAGAAAACAGACAAAGAGAAATGAGCAGCTGTTAATTGCCAAAAGTTAAAGCTCCCCCCCCTCAATTACAGGGAGGTGAGACGTTAGTTTGTCTGGTTTTGTTATGCATCTGGATCTTGGGTCCACTTGTTTTGTAGTTTGTGTACTAAAATAAAGAACTCATGGGAAACTCTGACATCTGAGTCATGAGCTGAGGGGACGGGACGTAGCAAATCTATACAGTAATGCACACGCAGCATATAAATACACTGTTCAAAAAAACCCACTAAAAACTACGAGAAATCAATAAGCTGTGCAATTAAAATACCATTAAAAATTTCAATATTCAAGCGATAAAACTTGCAACAAATGTGTGTGCGTGTGCATCATTTGCTCATGATTAAATGAAGGTAAACACAGACAGCCATGTGTAATGATGCAACACTTGTTCAATCAGATGCTGTTGATTCTTCAGCATATGTGTCCTGCTGCGTTCAGATGGTTGCTGGGATTTCATCAAGCTTCTTGACATTGTACAAAGAATCTGTCATTATAGGTAAACACAAACTCGTTTACTGCAATCCTGCATTAGTCACATTAAAACTATTTTTTATTGCGATCCAAAAGCAAATATTGGCCTAGAAGTCTGTTGAGGTGCTGCCTGCACTGATTGCACCACCACAAAATCAGGATTAAAAAGTTAAATTATCAACAAATCTGAAGACAAACAAGCTTCAACACAAAAGAGAGCAAGAATGCTTTCCACATCAAGAAAAGATAAAATGAGAAAAAAAACTGTTTTTCAACACTATATAAAAGTAAAGACTGTTAAGAGTGAAGAGGAAATATATAACAGGAAGAGACGATATATTTATTGTGAAACAGTGGACAATATGCAGCTCCACTGCACTTATCTCAACATGAGTCATAACAAGGGAAAAACCAAAAGCGATGCTCGATGCTTGTTTTTTGATTTGAACAGCAAAGTTTCAGCAGAGTTGTAACAGGAGTTTCAGTGTCAGCTCAAGGACGCCTCAGCAGGGCCGATGCTTGCTGACCTCGAACTCCTCCAACAAAAACACATTCAAACTGACACTTGATCCCTTTGCCTTCCAGCTTGGATGCGAGCAACAGAAAATGTAGACTCTGTCACAGCGTATGCCTTTAAAGGACGAATTCAGTTTAGCTGAGTGCACATGCTCCTCTGTTGTTTTCAGCAAGCAGTGATGTCAGCAACGAGCTCCAGCTCTCAGGACTGCACCGTTTGGCATAATGCTACAGAACAGTAGTTCCCAAAGTGGGTCACAAGACATGGGGGGTCGCGAGATGCCTTCCAAAGAACAAATAAATTTTTTAAATAATTTAAAATTGCATATTTAACCCATCATTGTAGAAATTATATAATCTTAGTCATAATCTTTGTTATATTCTGCCATAAATTACTTTAAATTAACATTATGGCTGTTAAGCTGTCGCTCTTTTGTGTTTCCATAGGGTTTATAGTGTGTGTGCGTAGCTGTGCATAATGTTATCTGCCACCTCTAAGGTCAGTGGGGGTCCCCAGTCTCTGGTGTCGTTATTTTGGAGGTTCGGGCTGAAAAGTTTGGGAACCACTGCTGTAGAACATCGTATATGATCATAAATATCCTTAATATAAGGCTTAATGTGCAAAAAAACACAAACTTCTCCTTTAATGACATCATTCACGCAGTCATGAAACGTTGTCTCTTCAGGGCTCGAACAGGAAGTGCCGAAGATCATTATGATAACAACCAATAACGTCACGCTGACAATAATATTACTCTCTCTCTTTCCTCTTCTCTTCAGTGAACCTCATACTATGAAGAAAACTATGAGAACAAGGACCCAAAGCATGAATTCCATTTCATACAATCCACATTAATACCTGCACTCACTGCTGTGCAGCAGCCAGTGAATCACTGTCTTTAATCAGGGTGTACTGAAAGGGAACCAGCTTCATTATTATTGTGTGTGCTCTGACATGTGCACTGTGCTTGACTGGTTTATAATTATCAAACTTCTTTTTTTGTTAACACAACTCTGCTTCACTTTCCCTTTGACCTGTTAAGATGAAGTACTGAAAGGCTCATTATCATTTAACAATTAGCAGGTCATCACAGCAGAGATGCCTTGATTCCCTCTGATAATGGCTTTGACCTTAGAAGTCGACAGGGAGATATTTTACAGTCATTGTCACTCTGTGTCCCCCCAACGTTCATTCAAAGCATTTCACTCGCCACTCATCACACAAAGTGCTAATCTGAGTGGAAAAACAACGTAACAAGTCACAACAAGCACACAGGACCGTTAAGAGTTGTTGGAAAGTTTATCTGATGACTTTAGGTGAAGGCAGGCTAACACTTCCCATTGACTACCAGTGTTTGAGC
>JAQFJA010000015.1:152634-169729 GCA_029874485.1 Naso brachycentron
ACATTTACAATATAAGAAAATAAATAAATAAATAAATAAATACTGATCTCCTCCTACATATTAATGAATAACTCACCTGATCCTGAACTCAGTGTTGTAGATGTCTCTCAGTTCCAGTCGGTCTGTGATGGATGCTCGATCAGTCTCCCTCAAAAACTCAAAGAAGTCGAGTCCAATCTGACAGCGTTCAGATAATCTCATCCTGACTATAAACCGGACTGATGATCAGAGTTATCTCAACGAGAGAACGGTCGGCTTAATCGCCTCAAAATGAAGAATAACGACCATCAACACGCAGGTTATATTTGCATCTCAGCAAATCCTGGGAACTTTCTACTTCCGGACAGTCCAAGAGGGCGGTGCTTCGCTGTTTCCCATTATGCGGAGCTGCAACAGGGAGACCGTCAAGCTCCGGTATTTAAATCAGGTTCACCCACGCAGTATGTCCGCCCGAAGAAACGAAACTTAACGCGTTGAAGCAGTAAGAGGAGGAACGAGCAATGCCCAACAGTAAACACATGAGTCATCAAACATTTTGCTTCCCCTGACAGAACCAAACTCTGCTCCTTTCGTTTTTCAGGAAAATCATTTATTTTCTTTTCAGCAAGTTCATGACAGAACTTTAACTTGCGTGTATATTTACTGCCGGACAGAACTCTTATTTTGCAGCAGGCTCGCCTCGCCTCCTCCTCAACAGGCTTAAGATCCGTCTCTCTCTTTGTGATTATTATGTGATATATACATATGATAACCACAAAGAGAGACGGATTTTATTAATCGGGTAATAACAAACAAACAATAACAACAACAAAAAAAGGGAGAAAATTTTACAGCCAATACTTTTTAGGGTTTAAAGAAAAATAGTCCCTCTGTTACTGTGAAACAAAATAAAAGACTTTCTTCTATAGCCAAGCTTAAGGTAGCCTACCATGTCAATTAGCCTACTTAATAATATCAGAGGGCAGCAGCTTTGCTGATTTTAAATCTAAGATGAAATCGTGGCTAAAATCGGCTCAATCATGCACTCATCACACATGAATGCACTTAATCTCATGAACTCTGTGTTGTGATAGACTACTCACGATGTGTTTATAATCTGTCTTTAATGACAAACCGGACGCCTCACTGCAACTCTGTAGCTCCGCTACTTTTTATTTTCTGTCCCTTGGCAACAGTAACCATAGACATATACTTGTCGTTACATTCCACTGCTGGTTGCTGGTATTTCAGAATAAAAGCATGGAACATCATATAAACATTACAACTGTGACGTATGTGATGTATTTTCTCCTGCGCAGAGGATTGTGGGTCAGAATGGCCAGAAAATCATGCTGGCTTGGAAAATCTGAACAGATGTAGCAGAACATCCTGGTACTTCTGGCATACTGCATTTCACATACTGTGTATTGGGACATACTTGATCTTTTGATAGCGTACTAAATAAGGTAGTATGGGTATTGGAATGCAGGGACAGACTCAGCAGAGCAAAAGCACAAATGCTGCACTGACAGTGACAGAAGAAGGTGGATTCAGCTCACAGCTTTCCCAAAGACAATGACAGAATAAAACATGCACTTTAATTACATAAAAGATTGAAGTGACATTTGTTTTAGAAGTTCAAATACTGAATTTCCATAGTCCAGTCACATTTACCAGTGAGCCTGTCTTATTTTAATAATTGATGTTTAGAAAGCTGGAATTTGATTCAGGTTACCTTGTTTGATGTAGAGACAGTAGATTTTAGTTTGATTTTCATTCATGACATTTAAATCTAGATAGCCTACTGTTAATCTATAATTTAATTGATTAAGCACAAAAGAATGAGAAAAAGGTTTATTTAAATATTTCATGTCTTTTTATTTGAAATTATATTTCTAATATTTTATACAACAGTTAACAGTTAGTTCCCACCAAGCAATTTGATTGGACAACAGGCATTCCATGAATGCTGATGTAAAGTACAACAGCACTGGGACTTTTAACTTTATGTATTACTCCGCCTAACAGGTGTTCTAATCACTGTTGGTTGGTTACTTTGTAACAAACTGTACGAAGAGATGGACATTACTCCAGACTGTCTTCAGAGAAGGACGAGAAGACGGAAAGAAGCAAGCAAGAAAGTAAAGTAGCTGCTGTTCTGTAACTTATCGAGTGAGCTAATGTGAAGAAACATATTGTTTGTGTTGCTTAGCAACAGTCCTGTATCAGTCCAGTTGTGCATCTATTTGTGCTGGCGGAGCCAAATTAATGAATGAAATAACAAACAAATCATAATCTGTTTTTATCCTAGGCCTATTACTGTCGACTAAATGGAGTTTGTAGAACTGTTGTATAAAAGCAAAGTCACACTTGAGGTTGTGCTGTGATGATCTACGACCGCATCACACCAGTGACGATATTCAGTCCAACTAGACTGATGTTAAACTTTTCTTATGACACTATACCTGTGCAAGATTAGAAAAAAATAAATATTTAATATTTTTTGTAAAAGATTTTTTTTTCTTAAAAAATCAAGAGAAAACATTGTTGTCAGAAATAGTAAATTTTTCCTTTAGTTTCCTACAATGTGTCTTAAGCAAACTGATGATGCCTGACTTACTTGACGTCATTTCCCTGCCCTTCAAAACAATATGACATTCGAAGTTTGATTGGTCTCTCCATATGACCTTCATAGTCAGTATATTTTTTCTCAACCCAGAGACCTGCAGACATTAGTAATACTGGAAATGCTTGCTGAATGTCAACTACCGAAATGTATTGGACAGGCAGTGCATTGATGCTTTTATTTTTTTTTTTGGTGGAATGACGTCTTAAGGCTGATGATGTCATCGCTCTTGCAGACTGCCTTAGGTTCCTTCATTATGATAGTCCCACACACACAAACACATACACAAGAGCTACTGAAAAGATTTGATGTAAGTCAGCTGGTGTAAATGTTCTTCCCCTCCTGCCTTCACCCTGACTCTCTCCCCTCCCCTCCCTCCATGTATTTCTCTTTGCTATCTCAGTATATGAGGGAAATTATCAGTAGACCCTCACATGAAGCTGTCGGGGACTTTGAAAAGAAAAGTGTCTGGACTATCTTCTCTCTGTGCCCTGCACAATGACTAGAAATATGAAATCTGGTAACTATTTTAGAGCTTTGTTTTAATGGAACCCCAAAGAATTGTCTGTCCTCCTTTTGCATGTCACCCTGTTCTTTATACCATCCTGTTTGTGTCTCTTTATTTCATTTCATCCTGGATTTTTCATCCTCAATCATCTTAAAATCCACGTGAATTTTTTTTCCTGGAAAGAGGAGCAAACGACCTCATCTTAATTGTACCAGATTCTTAAAAATGATTTTTTATTTTTTCGATTTTTTGCTTTTGGTCTTTGTTCTCTTTTAGTGAACATTGTGTGGTTGGTGTTGATCTGCAGCAGAATGACCAGCGTGGGAGCAGCTCCCATCTGCACGAATGCCCGAGCTGAGTGCCACATCCTGGCACTGGCCAACTTGTTTGACAGGGTCATCCAACACTCGGCCAGGACACATGGCATTTCAAATGACCTTCACTCTGAGTTTGTAAGTTTGTCGTTTCTTGCAATTTGTCATTTATAATATGCTTTTATAATCATTTTTAATAAGTTTCATGTTGTCAGGGCAACATAATGTTTGGTCAAACCATCTTGGTAAACATTTAGAAATTCTAGCTTTAACCAGGCAAAATTGTATGTGTGTATGTGTATTGTTTTCCTTTAATGTTTAAAACTATACACATAGGCTAAAGGTGAAATGTCTGTTTTTTCATTATTAATTTCATTAATCATACAGGGTGCCTTTTCATACAAACTGCTCAACCGGGTGTCTGCAAACATACAAATACTGAATAGTTTTTACTGAGTCGAAACAGACTGACGAAACAGTTGAACATCAAAACATTAATTCTCTCTTCGTGAAGATTCAGATGTTCAGTGCGTGTTGAGACTGTTGTCGAAAGCTGATTAATTTACTGTGTGATCATTTTGGAGGGTACAGTCCGTGCTGAAGTTGAACTGTATTGCATTATGCTGATTCTCTTATCTTGCCTAACCCAACTAAAAACTGGGAGGATGAAATACCAGAGATACCTGTCATTAAATCAAAATGCAGTTCAAACTGCAAAGTGATCATACAATTAAATTTATAGCAATTTCTGCAAAAACAATGTTAGAGCTTTCATGAGGTGTACTTTAGTGCTAGACTATTGTATTAGACTTTGGTTTTTAGCTATAAATAATAAACTTGCGATTGCATGCACCTGCACACACACACATACACACACACTCAGGATGAAGATCCTCAATGACATAATGCATTCTGTAGCCTCTTAAGGTTAACCATCAGAGTTAAGGCCTAACCTTAATACACACACACACACACACACACATACACAACCCCCCTTTTATTAAGCACATTACTTTTAGAGATCTTAATGAGCTTTGAGCATATGTTTTATGGCAGTTTATTTCCCATGTAAATATCTTCTTTCCTCCCCTTGTATGAATTTATTAATTCACTGTATTTTTGAACTTTGGTGCTGATTTCATGTTGAATCATACGAGTCAGTTTTTATAAGCAGTCCCTCTTGTTTTTTTGGGTGTAGTAAGGGAACCAAATTGTTTCTATGGATTTTATACATACATAATATGGATGTTAGGATGTAATATTAAGGTACTTGTACCAGGTCCTTATGTGCCAGTGCTTCTCCTAACACTCATTTTTAATCCTTGTTTTAACACAAACCCAACCCTTCCCCTGACCCTTCCCTTAACCTAACCGAGTGTTAACACTCGAACAGCCCTGGTGGGGACTGGCCTTAATGTCATCAGAATGCAGAGATGTCCTTACAATGCTTTTTCAAAGCTAAATTTGGTCTGCGCGCACAAACACATGCACATGCACACACATACATGTATATATCACTGTTGTACTCTAGCCACATTTGACATTTAGATCACATCTCACCTCTGGCATTTTATCCCTGAATTTTTGTTTGTCCTGTCAGGAACAGTACTTCCTGCCTAGTAAGAATCAAATTGGCCGGGTCAGCCGCAACTGTCACACCTCCACCATCCTCACCCCAAATGGCAAAGAGAATGCTCAGAGAATGGCGGTGAATTAACCTTTATTTAAGCTATTCCCTCTCATTGGCATGTACTGTTCATATTTATTCCATGTTCATATTTACAACATTGATTCTGAAAAAGTTGGAATGCTGTGTTAAACATAAAACAGGATTTGTTTTAAGGACAGTACTGCATTCTGTTATGGCTGGGTAGTTTTTGTTCTAGACCAGCAGAGATGGACTTGAGAGCAGTTTTAGGTGTTTCAATACAATGAAAATGAAGTGCAGGCAAAAATACAAAAAGACCAGGTGGGGGTGGCAGAAGGCTGGCTGGAACAGGAGGATGAATGGTGGCAGAGCATGTGAGTGTCTGAGCAACATTAGAGAAATCGCAGCATAACAAAACACTGGAAAGACGGCAACGTGGCACACGCTAGAAACACAAGAAGAGAAAAAAGAAAAGAAAGGCCGGCAGTGTAACTAACACTACAAACACATACCCAAAAAACACACACAGGAAAAACACTAGAGAAATCATTGGCAAAGAAACATGAAAGATAACCCCACTGAATGAGGAGTTATCTGCCACATTGGTGCAGTCATGACCTGGCTTTTGTGCAGAAAGTGACTGCTGATGGTTGAAACCAGGTGTGTGCCTCTGCTGCAGCTCAGGAGGCAAGAGAGTGAAGCCAGCCACGCCTCCTGCCACACACACACACACACACATACTGCAGGGAGAGAGATCAGAGAGGGGAGGGGGAGAGGAAACGACAAAGCAAGATAAAAAAGTTCTTTTTGTTTTACACAGCATCTCAACTGTTCCAGAATCAGGTTTTAGAGCTCTCTCATTCTTTTGCAACATTTTATTTTCCTTGTTAAATAAACCACTACATGGATGTTTGAAAGCTTTCTGTATGTTTTTTTATTTTTCCTTCCTGTACGTGTATTATCTAAGAGTTCATATATGTAGCTCATTTCTTGTGTCCCTTTGAGTTGGATATGAAAAACTTGACAGATGGTATCAGTTTCAATTTTAAATATATTGTTGATTCTTCTGCTGCAGAGAGAGGAGCTAACAGAGGTCATTCTGAAGCTCCTGGTGGCATGGAGGGATCCTCTGTGGAATTTCCACCAAAGCATGGCTCAACACCATGACTTCAACAACTTCAGCTCCAATAAAGCTCTTGAGATGAGTGATATGGTGCATGAGCTTCGTAAAGGAGTAGAGAAAGTGGCTGAGAAGGTAATGTATATTTTACATGAATTCCAAAGCGAAATGGTGTAGGGGATATTTTACATGAGCCCTATCGAGCCCAGTTACAGCACACTGTAATGGTAAATGGTAAAAGTTGGAAAGAAGTCTGCAGATTCTTGGAGTTGCTGCATGATGAAGCTTCCAGGAACTTTGTTTCTTTTCAAGTCGGGTAATTGTAGTAAATGAGAACAGTGATGATAAACGTCCTCATTTCAAACAACAAATCCAAGCAACACTGTTCACGTCACATGACCTAACCCTAATGTCATATTCATATAAGAACAGAACACAATAACACAGTAAACAGAGAAGCACAAAGGGTGACATGGCAGGGGTTGACAGACAATAACATACTGTTCATATTACTTTCCAACATGTCTACAAAATGGGTCGAGGAACGATATGAACTGAATGACTAACTCTCATGTTCAGCACATCATGATAACTGATGGTGCTGATAGTGTAAGAGCTTTTTTTGTATTCTCAATTTTTTTTCTTTTCTTTGTTTTTGTAAAAAGGACATGGCTGAGTGGACTACCCAACCCTTTTTCACATTAGACATTTAAATGTGTCATGATCTTTTTTTTAATCATTTGTAAGAAAATCACATGCAGAAAGATTTTCTTCCTCCTACTCGTTACTTTGATTGTAATGCTTATCTTGTTATGGGTGTTGTTTTAAAATTGTACTAAAACAGATAAAATAAACAATGAATAAATAAATGAATGAATAAACAAAATTTAAGATAAACACAAATCAACAAACCACCCCCCCAAAAAACTTCTTTATCTCACATTAATCGATGTTAATGGACCAAAGCACAGGGGTCGGAAACACTCCTTGTAAATGTATTTCTTTTAGCTGTGAGAAGCTTAAGTGTGTGTTCTCTGCTGCAGATGCAGATGTTGGGGATCGTTAGTAACTCTGTCAGCAACCTTGCTTCTCCTGAGGCTTCGCTGCCATCTGACAGTGCTGAGTGGCGCCTGATGAAAGACTATGACCTCCTCTACTGCTTTCGCCGAGATTCCAACAAGGTCCAGAACTACCTCACGATCCTCAAATGTCGCATTGTTCCAGAGTATGGATGCTAAAGGCCAGAAAATAATGGAGGCTGTATTTAACATCTGGAGAAATTCAGAACATTGGACTAGATATGCTACAGTTAAAAACTACATGAGTATAACTGTAGTTTTTGTTGTGTTTATATCTCAATGGAATGGGATGTTAACTGATACACAGGTGAGATCAACAACGTCCAACACTATTCCTGTTGTCCACAAATGGAGCACTGCACAGTAATGTGCAAATAGCGCATTCAAGCAATAACTTTTTATAAATAGGTATTCCAAGTTAAATCACTTGATCATCTTTTGCAATTGCATTTTTGTGACCACTGGTAGGTGTGCATTTGTGATTTCCTGACTTCAGGCTGGAAGCAGCACCTGGTCAGAGTCAGTGACAATCACCATCAACAGGCCCATGATGACCCCAAACTTCATGTCAAGGATCCTTACTGATGATGACAGTTGTGTCTATAAACCAGAGACTAAGCAGCTATCTTTGGAGTGGATGGTCTCCAAGTCTGAAAAAGAGGCATCAGGTCAGGGAAGCTCATTCAGGGCACACTGGTATCCCGCCACCTTTATGCCCTGGATTTTGCTCCCTGTGACACTTTTTTTTCTCCCCTGAATGAAGTTTGTTCTCTGGCGTGAGCTGCAGACCCAAGTTTCAGGACTATGGTGACATCACAAACGCACGCATAACATTATTCACAAAAACATACATAGCTCAAGTGCTGCTGCTGAAACTCTTGAATATGGAAAAGGTACAGGCTGCACCTGCTAAATCCACATTACCACATAGCGTTCCGTTTGTGTGCAACAAGAACAGTCTTGTCTGTTAATAGCATCTCTCGCACCTCGTATGTTCACACCTATGATGACTGAAGTGCTTGATGAAACCCAAATACACGAACAGGATAGAATGAGTGACACATGACAGACTCCTGTAAAATGCATATAATCAATAAATGATCCAGCATGTGAGATTTTTACTGCTGGCAGAATATGGCAGAAATGGAATATAATTACTGAGGCCAAGGATTATGAGTGCACCTATAATTGTGAAAATAATAAAGTAATTACACAAGGCTCCGTAGTTAGTAGCTTTCCACATTGTCATTTGCATTACACATTTACTCCTTCCACTCTTCAACTTCCCCAACAAAATGCACTGCTCACCAGGATTAAGGCAAATTCAGTGTGCCAACTTCAACAAGTACATAACGAAACAGCATACATTATCACCTGAAAATATGAAGAGTTTTGTTTTCATTTCTTTAGAATTGTGTCTATAGAGAGAGCAGGTGTCCATGGAACACACACAGAACACACTAAGCAAACAGTGACTCTACACAAGGCCCTGCTCCAACATGCTTGGAAGGATTTAGTGGACAGAGAGATGTTCAGTGGATTGATGCCTCTAACATCTCATTAACACAAATTATTAAAATGCTTTCCATGTTTGGATGCGTTATTTGTATCTGTGCAAGGGAAAAAGGCATGTAAATACAGACTGTAAATGTTCTGAGATCCAAACGTGTGCATAAATACAAGAAAGGCATTAAAGGCATTATGCGTCCACGGACATCAGTCACAAGGGAGGATGAGGGGTTTTACGGGGAATGAGGATGTTCAAGCAGTTTTGCCCAAACATTACACTTTCCGGTGTTTGATTTTGGAAAGGTAAAGCACGTACATCTCTGTCAAACTTCGCTGAGTGTCACTATAAGTGAGCGAGACTCAATATTAAACCATGACAAGCTTGAAATTCACAGAACCAGCCTAATGTCTAAGAAAATCTGGGACCCTGGGCAGAGCTGGCAGATGGTATGCTATGATTGGTCAGTTTGGATGGAAGCTTTATGTTTGCATCCTAAGATCAAACCCTTTCCCTCGCATCCAATCTGCATTCTAGCACTTGTACACAGTAAGAAAACTGCAAACTGTGAAAGTCAGAAAGTATAATAGAATAAGAACATACATTACATAAACTCGGATGTCTTGATCTGATCTAAAAATATTAGTTACTAATTTATTGCCCTAAAAACTCGCATACAGGTAACTGTTCCTCAGTTTCAAAAAAGATTCATGTCCAGTGCATTAGCACATTTGTATAAGCTTTATGGAGTTTCTAATCTCACTGTAAAGGACCACATTCCTACTTACAACCTCTAACCCTAAGCACATTTGCAGCCAAACACAGAAATAGTAGTAAAACTGTCAGTTGATACATTTATAACAAAAAGGCATAACAACAGAGATATTTTGTATAAAATGGGTGCAAATTCGACCAACAGCTAAAAACGTTAGCAGTCTTAGGCATCATGTTATTACAAAGTTACAGACACATCCTCCTCAGGAGTCTACATTCTACACGGTTGATATGTCATGGGGTGGGGCTAAAGTGTAGGGGCAGGGCGAGCCCTGACCAATGAAAAGTGTGCGTGTGTTTCTACAAAGTTTCGCCATCTTACATTAATCCATTTAAAAGTTATGCGCCTTTTTGAAATAGGCCACTCCCATTCCCACGCCCCTTTTTGGCCAGTTGGCATTAACACAAACACACACCTTCACAAACACACACACACACTTGGCCTACATGCAGAATTTCAGCATCCTAGGGCAAAAACTGCGGCTGTCAAAGAGTGGAGAATTTTTGTGAACCAAACAAGTGACCAATCTGGTGGTATTGAATCCATGCAAGCAAGCTTGTAAATTTGTACTTTAAACTTCTAAGCTCAGGATGACTGTTGTTTATTTCAGCTAACTAGTCTGCAAACTGATGATAGCAGTGAACTTGGGTGGTGAATGTTTGGTTAGTGCCTCTTTTCAGTGTGGAGCTGTTTTGTGTCTCAGGGTTTGGTGATTTAATAGAATAATAACCTGTCAAGCAGTTCTGATAAAACAAACAGGCAGCTTTGGTCAGTTCAGTAAATGTAACCAATGATGTTAAGTGTGACATGACTGATTTATGCCACTAAATTTAAAATAAAATTATTTGTTTGGCTGTATTAATCAAGTCTCCATCTGAAGAGATCAACTGATCACAGACCTCACATATATCTGTGTGGTTGCAGACAAAATGCTAGTTAATTTTGGCTTTAGATTAACTGGCTTTTCAATAATTCGACAGCATGAGAAATCATACTAATTACTTTCAGTTTTATTAGTTAATCAGGAGGCAACAGAAAAGAGAGATACAGCTTTAGATCAAGGTACAAGACTTCGTATTACAGCAGAGTATGAAAGCCACTATGTGGAGGTTTTCTAGATTTTTTGTAACTACATCTTTTAAAATGTTTGTGTGTGTGTGTGTGTGTGAGTACAAAAATAATTATATTATGCAATGCTTTCTGAACGGACAGAACAGATTTGAGGGGTTGGCAGCCAACAGGTATTAAAACCAGGGGACTCCAAGTCTAACATATTTTAATCCTACACATAATTTTTTCTTTATCTTGTGACAACAAACATTTTTTGATAATTGTAGGTGTAAACACCTGTGACAATACACAATCACTTCTAACTTCAGTTGACAGATTTTACCACTGAACCAGCTTCTTCCGGCTGCTGACTCGTGTCCACAGGCTGCGAGCCGTCTGGGCAATACTGGCCCCGCGGGGCAGACGGAGGCTCCTCAGAGGCTCTCTGATACATGCCAGGACTCC
Source organism: Naso brachycentron (assembly GCA_029874485.1). Classification (NCBI taxonomy): domain Eukaryota; kingdom Metazoa; phylum Chordata; class Actinopteri; order Acanthuriformes; family Acanthuridae; genus Naso; species Naso brachycentron. Next base: position 163,706 of record JAQFJA010000015.1, read on the forward strand.
TGGCTCTGTAGGTTGCCCAAGGTATTCATGGGAAATGTAGTTTATTCTCCTGAGCTGTTTGCTGTAGTAGTTCCTTAGGTTACAGAGCTCCTCAACTGCAGTCTCAGAGATGATGGAGGCATGAGATGGAGAGCTGGGCACAGTGTTGGTAGCAGACTCGCTCGCTGCTGATGGAGAGGTAACAGATGCTGCTACAGTAACACAGGGTTTCCTCCTCACTCTCTGAGGGGTGGTGGATTTGTGTTTGCAGAATGGTTTAACTTCACGTGATTGGGTTTTCTGATCATCACTTTTATCTATGTTAATTTTAACATCAACCTCAAGTGCATGTTGAGGTGTAATGGATCTCTTATCTTCCTCTTCCTCTCCGTGTGCGTCTGCCAGCTGTGTTTTTGCTTTTTCTGTCCACTTGTCTGGCTGGCTGATTAATTTTGGGGCTTGTTTCCTGGACAGGTTCCTCTGTTGTTTACAGAGTTTCTGTTTGGGCTGTTGGGGGCAGCTGTTGTCTATGACAATGGGGTCAAAGATCACATCAATCCGCTCCTCACTGACTTTAACAGCAGATGTTTCCTGTAATAATGAACACTAGGGTGAGCAAACAAAAAAAGCAGATCATGCTGGTAAAACTCAGAGGATGTTTTTGAGACATTTTAATCAGTCACCATTATATTCTCCTCTTGTCCTTTTAAAATAACAAGCAATTAAAATATGTACAGTAACAAACAGGCAGAAAGTATCCATATTGTTCACAGCCAAGGTGATTAGTGGCAGGATGCTCCTGAATCAGAGATCATGAGGCTTGGGTGATAGTTTCTGCAACTGTAAATATTGTCACATGACGAAGTCAAAATGATGTCAAGAATCTCAACAAAGACATAGAGTGTTACATTGGCAGTCACTTTTTATTTATTTAAAATCTATTTAAAAAAACGACTGCTTTTGAAATGACAAAACGTAACATTCCCTCTGCAATCTGTAGCTTTAAGTTCAGCGTAGAACTGAAACAGACTGTGCTTATATACTGTGGTGTCATTCTGACGTCATCATGACCAGAGGCCTGTACTACAAAGCAACTTCAACATATGCACAATGCTACTTTGTCACACGACCTCACTAAACCCCGCAAACTCAGTCTAGCTATGCAGTCACACACTGATGGGGAGTAAAAATTAACTGAGTTTCTTATCAAATCAAAGACTAATTATCTAAAGCTACTAAAGTTAACCCAACAAAACCCTTATCAATGACATGAAAATAAAAAATATAATATTCATAAATTCCATTATTCCTCCATTCATTCATTCATTCATTCACATTTTTATCTTAGACTCAGAGGCCAGATCAAAGACAGGACATTATACAGAATATGATCAATACGTACAATACATGATCAAGGCTTAACAAAGAACCAATTTCTTACAAAGAGAAAACTGTGCTGATGAAATATTCTCATTACATGACTATGAGATACTCATTATACTCACTAATATGAGTCTCAAACTAACGTGTTATGGAGTTGTATTCTTGTGTCCTGTGTGACAATTTTGGACTTTTGTGTCACTTTTTTTGGCTGCAACTTCGGTTCTGTCATTGAATTTAATATTGGAGTATAAAACAGGTTTCAAAGCAGAGGGCTTTAAATCTTATCAGTCCAACAAGTACAAGGCTTTAGTGATCCCATTCGCCTCTGTGCGTTTGATCTGGCGATCTTGTATCTCAAACATGAGTTGCTCCGCGGTGATATAGCCCTGTCAGAAGTGACTCACCTTCCTAACACAGAAAACACCGTTAACCCTTAAGTCACCATGCTAACTGCAACCCTGCTTCGTAGTACAAGCCTCAGATCCCATCAGTCATATCAGCTATTGTTCTCTTGGTTCATGCAAACTGGATGAAGCTATTCAGCCATGCTGAACACATCATGAATTTGTACATCCAATCAAACTAGACCACACAATACCAATAAGAGGGTGTGGTACCCATGATCTCTTTTTATCACCCAAGCCTGCTGGTTAGGAATGATTTAATGATATGCTTATCATTTTACAGCTTTGAAGTGAAAGGGACTCCTTCAGCGCTCAGTCTGAAGGGTTGAAACATAAAGTGCCATGCCAACAGAAGCAGAATTTAACAGAAAGAATAAAGGACTGTACTTTGTCAGCTTGTCCTCTGGACAGGGTGGGGGTTAGGGGAGGTCTGTCTTGACTTTCTTGGACACACGGACATCTCCACCACTTTGAAATGATCTCTTTCCCTCTTTGGCTTTGCCCTGGCCACTCACAGCTTTTACCTGCAGGTCATTGACAGCAGTTTTTACCTGAGAGGGTTCAGGAACCTGCATGAATTGGATGCAGGGATACTAGAGGGAAGGACATGGGACACTCATGTCTTGTCATGGACATTAACGACAGAATTTCATTCAGCATCATAACAGTCAAGGCTGGGGATCTCTGATAGATCACATCATCCTGTAGGATCCTGCTTTCAGATCTACATGGTGCTGTGTTGGTTCCTTGCTGAGGATCGGTGCATCATCAGCCAGTATTTGTTTAACGTAGTGAATACAGGCTGGGGTCAAAACTAACAATGTTATATTTAAATCTATCAGTGTTATTTCAGCAAATTCAACACTTCTGTTATCATTTATTACACTGAATATTTCTATTTTTGAATGAATTCATGACTTTAAGCCCTCAGTATATAACTTGTGTCTCTGTTCTCTGATTGTGGGGAAAATTACACAAACACAGCCGCTGTAGGCTCAGCCACGCTCCGCTGATGCTGGAGTGTACTCCACCTCTGTGACTGCACCCTCATTCAGCTCTCACTGCCCTTTGACCTGAAATGGATTGTCACCAGTGCGGCGGCACGGGGGAGTCGCTACAGACTGGAGTTTTAAATCACTTTCATGATGGCTTTTACATTTTAAAGATTTCAAGCTAAATCATGTTCTTAAAGACAAAACCCACTGACTCGATTTTCAAATGTCCAAAGATCTGCACTTTGATCATGCGTATACCAATAACACCTACATTATTATATCTTCATTTTGCTGATGAAGACCATGAGAAGTAGTTTAAAGTCCAGAAAGAGAAAAGAAGCAGCAGAATCTACATCAACTGCAACTACTCAGTCATGACTTGTCATATGAGGGTACTAATGGTGATCAGCAGCAGCTGTGTGGTTGTGGCGTGACAGCTAATGGAAAATCTGGAAAAATACAAACAAGATAATCCCGTCATCACTATGTGGACAAAGAGACTTAAAGATCATCAGAGTGCAGAGTAAAAGTCACAACATTTAATTCATTGATGACTTACCTCAATGGGTTTTTAGAAACAACTACAACATGTTATATGAACATTTGAAAACGACATGAAGGGAAGACACATCAGCCACACAGTGGAAGGAGAAGAAACTGGTTAGAGAGACGTCACAAACAGGAGGAGAAATCACAGTAATGCACAAATGCAGGAAACCGAAAAAAAATGTGTAAAGGAGCACTACAGAGAAGAGCCTAAACTCTACTGTAGTTACAATCATTTTGTCCATTATTTCACAGAGAAACTGTTTCCACAGAACATGGGTTAATATGCCGACAGACAGGAGCAAGACATTTACTCATGTTACGATGTTACAACTCAAGTCAGTCAGTCTCTTCTGTTAAAGTCACATCACTTTGTGAACAACCAAGCTGGCTCAGTTATTTCAGAAAATTCAGAGCGTTTGATTTTAGCTTACCCTGAGCTTTACCTCTTCTACCTTGCTCTTTGGTAATGAAAAGCAAATTCAGAGAAAAGTTTCAAGTAGAGAGAAACTGTATTTCTGCCAACTGGGAAGCAGGAACTGAAATGATCAAGCGTCTCAATGCAGGAAATCCTTCCTAACTAATGACAGATGCAGCTTTTGGTCCTTTTAAGACAGGAAGTAAAATCAGTGTGTTATATATCATCTGAATTAGAATATACTGACCAAATGTATTACAGCTAAAAGAGAGTCTTGCTGATGTTAATTTACACACTGCTGTGGAAAAGGTGTATTTATAAATATCATTATTAGCTTTCATTAATTTGCGTATATGAACTTGGTTACGAACTAAAATATTTGCATTTACACAAATAAATATGCCGTTTTGTTTATTTTTGCCACTGTCTAATTTCAATGCGCAACTGTGATGAAACTAAAAGGCAGCAACATAATTTGAAATGTGAAGCATCACAGGACTCTGATGGAGGACAGCTGGCTTTCGTAGGACTGAAACAGATACGCTGGATAAATACAAGAACAACCCGACACCCAGAAAATTCTACTGATTTTCTCATAATGTAACAACACAATGAAGGTCTTATCTTTTTCAAAATAGTACCCACACTAAACCAAAAAGAATCTTTTTAAACACTCACACCACAGAGGAATGTTGGAAGAACATGGGCACTGGAGAAGTGAGTTTCAGAACAAACCTTAACAACATAATACAATAATGCAGACATGAACATCTGACTGACTGACTGTGGGCAGCTTTACTCACCACAGCAGCTCCACTCCCTAAAGCCTTCATCTTCATGCTGACTGTGTGAGTCTGGTTCTTCAGCAGAGGAGCTTTGTGGCCCAGCTTCATGTAGAAGTAGGTGGTGTACGGAGTAAAGCTGAAATCCTCTCTGTAGGCAAGAGAAAGCAGCCAAAAGGACAGACATGACAGATCAGTGTCAGACAGAGACTAATCTGTCCTTCTCGTCAACATCCAGTCATTAGAATGCATCTAAGAGCAGTATTGTCAGTGCAGTGCTGTCCAAAATTAACAAATGTGTCTATACTGATAAAACCTTTGCATGTAAGGCACAGGTACATCCTGTTTCAATGAATATCTTGATAGCATGCTACAGCTAACACATCCAAACCAGCAGGGTCCATAAAAACTTACCATCTGTCTACAGTTACTAATGAACTTAAGTCAAAATGTGTCTGATGTATCATTCTCTCAAAACATATTTTTGAGACTAAATATAGAACAAACACAAACAGATAACTGTTTGCTTGCTGTTGAAGTCACACTGGTCATCCAGAGAAAAGTCCACTTCTAAGCAAACTTTGCTAGACTTCTGGAATAAAACTGATCAATTTGTTAAGATATAACTTATACAACATACAATGTCAAATGTGCTAAATAATCCCATTAAACTGCTCAGTATTTGAGTGGGAGGACTTAAATGGAGGAGCCAAATAACGCTAACCACAATGAAGCTGGTAGCCTGAGGGAAGCAGAGAGGACTGGAGAGGAAATGGAAGCAAAACTTCACAGAAAATGTGCTCAATTTAAACCACGTTACAGGCAAAGGAGCCACAGCCAGAGGAAAAAGACCAACAGAAACATCACGTCTTTGTAGAATCCAAGTTGCACCACCACTGTTAGGAAATTAACCACCCAACATACACAAGGTGATGGCAAAAACAGGACATAGTCAGAAAAAAGAAATGCAACGTCAAGCCACTTCTAACTGAAAACATGATTTGAATCCATGGATAACAGAATGGATACAACAATAGAACATGACGAGTCACCCCAGATAGTCCTGCAGCAGCATGCGCACTATCACAGCTTCAGCCTGCAGTCGAGACAGTGTGGTGGTCTGGATCATCTTCCTGCGCTTGGCCGGGCCTTTCCCCATCCACGTGTCCACCAGTTTCAGAGGAGTCAGCTTCTCATCCATCGAAGCTGCTAGCTCCACAATCTGCACCACCTGCCTGGCATGCTGGGTAATGTCCACTGTGGTGAAGTCTGGAGGAGTTGAAGTCAAGTGATTTTCACACCTTTGAAGAATACTTGGCTCAAACATGCATCCACAGCTGAGCAATATGTCAATATACCAATATAGTGGTATGAGATAAGCTATGTCTCAGATTTTAATTTTAATTTTAATATCCTGATACGAAATTGAGATGTGTGATCACGATAGCAAATCAGAGCCCATGATTAGCGTCTTATGCATGAAGTAGCAGCGACACTTATGCTCATTCAAACTCCGT
>JAQFJA010000015.1:189749-200949 GCA_029874485.1 Naso brachycentron
TTATTGGGTGTATTATTGGTGAGGCAGGAAGCACTGACGCATGTTTAAGCTGTTGTTGTTTTACGTCAAGTAAGTTATGTAACTAATGATACACTTTGAGTTATATAACAACAAATGAACTCGGTGCTTCAGCAGGACAATGGAACATGCTTAACTTTCCTTCCTGCTGCACACTGTCGCCGCAGTCTGCTCGGCCTGCTGGTCACATTGACTGTGATAATAACTCCCCGTCATACATTTATGCATATGAACTACATGCACTGTGAAATATATTCACCGCCTCTCCTCCACCCACTGGAATGCTCTATTTATAACTGAACAAAGATTCATATAACTTGTGTGAGCCTGTTAGGAGATTGCACTGATATTTGGTTAACCTTTAAGTCCAAAATATGATTAGTAGTATAATATATATATAAAAGGAATAGTTATTGCTTTCAGCACAATTAATAACAAAAATTCAACGTCAAATTGATTGCAATGCATACGGGCAACACCAGTGAAGTGTAATTAATTTTACAAAAATGAGACCAAATGGACGAATTCTGGTAGAATCTTTGAATTTTCTTCTTTTTTTTCATTCCATGCTGAAAACATCCCACCAGCTTCTCTCTGTGAAGCAGCACCATTAGGCTTCACCACCACCACCTCCATGTCCCGAGTCACTACAAACACTGTGGCTGCTTTCTTTAACATTTCATCATCATCCATGACGTTCAGAGGCTGTGCTCATGCATACACTGAGCCCGTATCCTTCACCTCGCTCTACATTCCCATGGCATATAAATCATGATGCCATGGTGTAAAAATACTTCATTACTTTGCCATGAAATCCTCCGTTTTTATTTTTAACCCTGCAGGCAGGAATGTCAGGTTGAAATTAAGAGCTTTTTGTGTCAATCTGACCAAGTCAGACATTTTTTTTTAAATTGTTTTTTTTCTGTCAATGTACAAATAAATCATGCACAATTAAACTACAATAACTCGTATGTTCCTGTCAGGCATTTTCAACACATCCCTCATCCCCTCCTTAACTTTTTTTTGGGTCATTTAAGGACCCACATATTAGCCTGATAAACCAAATCGTTCACCCAGTGAATTAACACCGGACGGGCCAATTGTAACCGTTTACCTCATATGGGTGGGCTTTATGCGATGACTCATTGACGGAGGCAAAGACAGCAGCTCCGATCTGTGTACCCGGTAGCTAACATGGCCTACAGACGAAGGAAGGGCGTGGCTATTCATGTGAAATTAACGTGTTGTGTTGTAGCAAGCTGCTGAGTCTCAGGTCGACGCCGCACAGATCAAGACTCCCACTAAAGCCTCCTATTCTTCCCTACATGTAGTAATCACAGAAAAACAGAACTTACCAGGTCTCCAAAGTTGCTCCCCATCTTGTCGGAATATTCCTTTTAGTTAATATTGTGTAGTTTTCAGTAACAAGGGGTTCTGGGGTTCCTGAAATTCCCCTCAAAACAAACATGGCGGTGGCTCACCTGGAGTGTGAGGGGAAAGACGGAGTAAACAGCTCTGATTGGTTGTATGTTTGTCCAGCGGGTGCAGAGGCAGCATGTGTGAACAGTGAATCGAAAGAAACCAGATCAAATCTCACTTGAGAATTAGACTGGCTATGCCAGGCTACAGGAAAATGTCAACCAAAATTCATTTCACTTCATCCAAGCCATTTCACTCAGAAATGTGTTATTGGGGCACTACAAAAAGTGCGTTGGTCACCACAGACTTTAGGCTTTTTTTTCGCCAGGTGATCATGAATGTCAGCACAAAATCCGGCACCAATCCATCTTGCTGATGTTGGTGATGATTAACATAAGTAAAAACATTGACCTGATACAGAAACATTCAGGGAATCACTAAACTCATTATTAGGATTCATATGGACAATGTGGGCATCTGTACCAAAGTTTATCAATGTCAACCATATGGTGGTGCTAGTGGAAAACTCTGAAGATCACCAAAGTCCACAGAAAGCATACTCATGTCACCAGTTCAGGTGTTACTTAACTACCTGATGCTTTTGTCCACAAGGACAAACCAGAAGTCTGAGCTTCAGTTCCTAAGGAGGAAATCACAGCAGTTGTTTTCTCCTTCAGTCTAAGAGCATTGACTTTAAGAGGACACTTCAACAATGTATTTATTTAAAAAAAAAAACAAAACAAAACATGAAACCTAACGGCACTACTGAAACATCTGAAATGAAACACGGTGTTCACTCAAGTGATAAACCACACGAATCATTTTAAGTGAATCAATTTTAAACAGATTTCTAGTATTGATACAAACACAACCAGTGTTGGTGTGAAGAAAGGCAGAGGAGCGAAGGAGGACAGAATTTGAAAAGAGAGAGAAGGGAGAAAATTGTGGAAGGAAGAGCCAGAGAGAGACAGGAACAAGGAGACAGGCAGGAAAAAACTGAGTTATTAAGAGGCGATAAAAAGAATTGGAAGCTGGTTGTATGAGAACAGTTCGGCAAAATGACGTCAATCCAAACCCCCAAAACCCTCCCTCTGCTAACCCCAATCCCTGCTATTTATAGACTGAAGACGCTCCCTCTTCCTCCTCCTCCTCCTCCTCCTCCTCCCTGCAGTAGCTCTGCAGGAGGAGAAATGCCCCCCCACTCCAAACACACACACACACACACACAGATGAGAGGCACAGCGGCTGTTTAACCAAGAGAAAAATGAAAGACTGGACTGCAGTAACGAGTGAATTCAGTCATGTTCTGTTGATCTCATACCTTCAAATCCCTCTGCACAAAGCCTTAGTTTTAACGAACATGAACAACTATCACCAACACAAACATTCACTCTGCTGACTGGTGTACAGGTCACTCACTCTAATGTCACCACTCAGGGTCTTTACACAGACACAAACCAAACAGCCACGGCAGGTTTTTGTCTGACACTGCACCCGCTGATGTGGCGCTGCGCGGCCTGTGGGGGGCGCATGATGCCGGCAAGTCAATGGTCAGAGCTGGAGGTGATGTGTTGCCTAAATATGATCTCACACACACACACACACACACACACACACTCACAGTAACAGACTGGGAGTTTGCATAGTGATGACACTAAGTACAAATGCAGCCTTTAACGCTGGTTATTAGAGGCTGAAGCCAGGTGTGTGTGTGTGTGTGTGTGTGTGTGTGTGTATGTGTATGTGTGTTTGGCAGACGCCCCAGAGGCCTGAAGTGGGTGCTGACTGGGTGTCAACAGAGAGGACATGAGGTGTCACTGGGTGAACCAAAGGACTGTGGGATTGTCTCAGACTGTGGAGACAGTGTGAGTGTTTTACAGCTGGACTGCAAACAACCACCACTGAATTCAGCGCGTCACTGCAAAACATAAAACATTAAAAATATGGTCTATTGTCCAGTGCGAGTTCCTTGAGACAAAAGTAATGTATTTAAAATGCTATTTTTTTCTTAGAAGATCTAAAAACCCAAAAGGATTTAAACCGGTAAAAGACGAGTGTTTTGCTTACTTGTCACTGATGTGGCGGCTACAGATTAACGGCTCTGTTTCCAGTCAGCTCGTACCAAGAAATGTCTGGGAAATGGCTCAACTAGGCTGATCTCGCATGAACCACCACAAACTGAGTCAAGTGGAGGACATTTCTTACATGATCTCCTGGGAAAATGAAGGCTCTATTCATGACACAGAGCAGGTTTTTCCCTCAAATCTGTTATCTGATAAACTCATTTTCCTGTAATTAGCACGAGCAGGAGACAGACACAATTAGCAAAGAGGAACATCAACCTGAGCTGACAAAGAGCAAAGCAAAGCTAAAGCTGTGAGCTGTTGGTTTAGGAGGTTTCACACAATCTGCAACAATAACACTGACAATCTGTGAAGTTGTCTGGTTTCTTACAGGTGTGGCTTCCTAAATCTGACTGAAAATGAAGGTGGTAGTCATTCATCTGAACTTTTCCTCCTGTGATTGTGTTACTCCGACAAAGATGATTCACACAGGCAGAGACAGTTTAATAAACCCTGGATGGAAACAAAGAGGTGAGGGTTTGAAGGACAGGAGAGCACAAAGGAGAGAAAGAAGATAAACCTGCTACGATTAACAACCAGAGAAAACAGCTTGTAGAAGTGAGATTAATTCTTGTCTATGTTTAAGTTTTAAGTGTTTTGAATGAAATATGATGTTTTTCTAACTGTAACCAAATGTATTTTGCGCCAAATCCTTAACAGATCTAAACCAAAGTGCAGTCATAATATAAAACTGTAGCCCAGTCGACAGGATAAATGGTTTGCATCATACCGAAGACAGTCAGTTATTAGCAAAAGATCCCCCACTGTACGCTGTGGCAGCGGTGTGAAATGGTATATAAACTTCCCGTCTCCTAAGTGGGCGGAGTCACGTCTCCCATGGAGACAGTTAGGAACCACCATCCCTCCGCCTTGTCTGTAAGAGTTATATCATCGCGTGAATGGATTAAAGCAGCTGAATTTTGGGTTGCATGATATTTGTTTGATGTAAGTTTGAACTTTTAATTCAAGGTTTCACCTGTAAGACCATTTAAATGTCCGTTTATGTCCGTTGTGAATCAAGGCGGGAAGCACCGGTGTTGCTGAGACAGAGACAGGTCTTGAACAAAGTTGATTTTCTCCTGATTTGTGTGTCAGTAAAATGTAATTTTTGTGTCAGAATGTTTGGAGCATACGTGTCTTGTGAAAAATGGGTCCAATATGTATCTTGGTGATGATGGGGTAAAAGAATTGGTCATTATCTGTGATCCATTTCATTTCTCCCATAAGAATGAATGGACTAAAGACTGCTTCCTGTCTCCTAAAGGGGCGGGGCTGTGGTGAAAGACCATGTGACACTGACACAGGAAATGAACGGTCAGTGAGATGTCTTGCTTTCTATTAACCGTCTCTGGTTGTACTTATCTGTGATTTGCAGAAATGTGAAATTTATTCTGGCTATGGGGCTGGAAACACAGCAACATCCATTCCTGTCGGTCGGTTCTTTGTCATTTTAAAGGAATAGTCCCAGATTTTGGATAACAGACTTATTTGTTTTCTTCATTACATCGAGATGGGAGATGGCCTCCCATGTCTGTGTGTTACATACACAGCTGGAGTCGTCGTTAGCTGAGAGAGTCATGATGTGAACATGGTGTCAGCTTTTCTTAAGAAAGAGGAGAGGAAAACGAACAGGAAACGATGCTGAGCTTTAAACAAATTAACTGAAAAGCTCTGAGGCAAAAGGAAACCAATACAAACTGATGGGAAAGAGAGAGGGGAGAAAAATTATTAAGTGCAGCTCAGTTCTTGAAGAAGCCCTACAGATGTCTGGCAGTCACAGTAATATTATGTAATTAATTGTTAATGGCAGCATTAAGAGGCTTCCTCCTTGATTGAATTAGCCAGCAGCAGCTGGTTACTGTTGCTGCAGCTTCGCTTGTTTGCAACTTGTCACTCTGACTCAGGGACAAAAAAAGCAACAGTAGAAACCTTCTGATTAATCTGAAGGAGGCTAAAATATCTAGAAGGCTCAACAAAATAAAGGCAGCGTCTTTTTTTGACATTTGATTTTAACTTTGACACTGCACAACATCACAAAGAAAGGCTGCAACGTTAGGTCAAAGTGAGAAAATGAAAGATTCTTGGCTTTTTCCTCCAATCAGAGGCTGAAATTTCATCAGTCAGTGTCTTTGGTTCCTGGAAAGGCTCTCTAGAGAATACATTAGAAACGGCAATCAGACAAAAGGACTGCAGGTTTAAATCAGGAGGCCATGTTGTGTTGTTATTTGTAGATATAAGCCGGTTAATTTGAGTTATAGCTATTCAGAGCACCAGCAGGCTTGGCCAGCTAAGCTAAAGTCTATGGCAGCAGTCTGGAAATAGCAGCTCTCAACAGTGTTTAACTTGAACTCAAACCAGACAAAAAAGCCCAACTTCACTTTGAACGTTAAGATACAAAGAGACGTGTCCTCTGCTTGTCCTTAACGGGTCCTGAATCGTTACGAGGGTCCTTGTTTGTTTTATGAATGAAGTGAAACACAAGTTGAAGCGGCTGCACTGTGATCTGTAGCTTTAGCATGTATCTTTATATTCATAACTCTAACCTGTTTTCTATGCTGAGTCACTTTGACTTCCTGTATTTATCATTCAAAGGCTCATTGCAGAGCTTCTGTCTGCTGCTGTCTGACATCACTTTTTATTTTTCCAAAAATTAGACAATATTTCTCCAGGGAGTGCAGTTAGCTACAGTTTGAGCTCCATTCTAGCTCCGAAAGCTTGTCGGACATAGCAACAGTCACTAAGGGGGCGTGACTTAGTGAAAGGTCAATCAGTAGATGGCGTTAGTTGTAGCCTGGCTTTATCAGGAGAGCTTGGCTTTCTTTAGCTGTGTTGATGGAATACCCCACTGGTAACCCTTTTTTAAAATTTATTTATCTTTATTTATTGGTTTAACAGGCACATACGACAGGTAAATATGGTGATTTGTGAATTGGTAAATCTCGCATCATCATAATAAAATTAAAATATTATACAGTTTCACAGCAAATTTCGTCCCAGTGTTATGTCATTACTGGAAGTTTGAGGACTTTGTGACCTTTAATAAGACTATTTGGTGATCAGCTGTAGCCAGCAAGTTAACTGGTAACACATTAGCTTACTGGCAACATACTGGTAAGAAGCACCCATGTTAGCTTACCAAGCTAATGCTCGCCAGGCAAAAGTTTGAAATAGTTTATTCGGTAGAGATGTAAGTAGCAGTATTACAGTAGTATCACGAACCGTCGTGTGTCTTTGTGACAGAATTTTACTCTGGCACTACAGAGCTAATGATGACAAAGCAACAACGCTAATAATTTGCTGTTGCCTTGGCCCGGTGTCTTTCCTAGAGGGGGTTGACTTCAGTTACACTTGCCTAAATAAAATGAAAGAGTATGACAGTTCCTCTATTTTGGACTAGGTGGCTCTTAAGAGACCACTACAGCTTGCAAATACTGTCTGTAGTTTCAACAAAAGAATTGCTTCCAAGATCTGAATGTACGACAGAAGACATGTCAAATGATGAAATGGACACAACTCTGTGACAAATGTCACTAATGATCATTTTTCAAAATCAATAAAACAACACCATCACACCCACAGCAAGTGTTGTTCGTGACATAATATTGTAATAACTCACTAGCAGTAGGTGTGGCGTGGTCTCCTTCCAGCGACCCTCGCCTTGTAGATGTTCCCTGAGAGTTTCGGAATCCGATGATCATTGCTTTTCCATTGGAATGAATTGTCTTCACTCTGACAAAAACAAAGCAAAAATGACGAGAAACAATTCTGTTTGTCTTGTTAACCTGTGGTGTGTCCCCTTAAGTCATGCATGCTGTCCATAACAGAATGCTTCAGGTTGGTGGGCAAACAGTGCAGGCATCAGCTGAATTCACAGTAACTGTTTGCACCTCATTGGAAACTCTCAGTGTATCATTTCGTGCTTATGTTCCATAGACACTCAGATTAAACCAGATGACACTAACAATTTTTTCTCTCTTTCTTTCAGTATGTGGACAAGGTGGGCGAGAGCAACACCATGGTATAACAGTGACTTTTGTGCCCAGAGAAGGCTGTTTGACTACAGCAGGTTTTATAAAATGGTGTCTCATCAGGCTGATTTAAAGCAGCTACGGTTAGGCATTCAGATTCCTTTCCCTCTCCAGCAGGCAAAGACTGCACTCTGTCTGTCTGTCTATAGATTCACTGGTCGGCGCTACCAATCAAAGGTTCATCAGAGCGTTGCACCACCCGTTTGTAACTAAAGGGTGGATTTACCAAGGCCACTACAATAAATATTTCCCATGCTATTGATCCCTTCGCCTTTGAGTGCATTTGGCATGAAAGTGGAGGATGGAAGACTCACTAAAAGCACCATCAGCTCTGTCTACGCGACTTTTTCACTCTGTGGATCAAACAGACAAAACAACCGACCCTCCATAAGGATGAGAACTGGACTGACAGTTTGCCATATTGTCACATTTCTGTGCCTATGCTTTACCTTTATTTGGACAAAGTCCAGCATTTTGTCTCTTTGCAGTTATTCTGTGACACTTTCCTGTTTCTTTCTGTCATTCAGTTTTGTTAAATACCAAATGTGGCTAATGTAATGTTTTCCCTTTGTTATATGTAATTTCTGTTTATGTTTGGCTGATGAGTACTTCATTATAAATTATTTTTGAAAAGATCAGCGCTTCACTTCATGTACAGGGAGTTGCTATGGGATCATACCAGATGTTATTATTGCTAAATCTACCATGAAAGTTTGGTGCCAACAGGAAGTGGAAACATCTAATTCCCAGCGACACATTGATGGTCGAGGTCATTCAGGTGGTGGCAGAAGCTTTGTAAAGTCGTGCCTACATGGTTAGCTAGCTAACTACTGTAGCTGATGAGCACACAAACAACATGCTATCGTGTTTGTCAACAGTCAGTAGCAAGCCAGGTAGCTCAGCTTTCAACCTGAAAGTTCTGACAGTTCGTAGTTTATTCAAGAAACATATGTCATCTCATGTCTCATAGGTGTCTACACACCGTGTCTCTTTTGTGGAGCAGTTTACACACTAGCAGAAATGGAAGAATAAGGCATATTCCTGTCTTTCAAACATAACAGTTATTCTATCACAAGAAACTTTTTTGGCAAAGTTTGCAAGTGGCAAACTGTTTGATGCTGGGAGAAATTTCCCACAAAGGTAGTTAAACAGAACAAGGAAAATGTTAAAAGCTTAATGTTCACTGTAATGGATTATGTGGGAAGTTTGACTTTATTCTCTGCTATTTGACTTTTATAGCTCACTGAAATGAACTGAAACCAGTGGCTGCCTGGAAGGAAGAAAACTAGTCTAAAAGTGTTTGGTATACTTTGGAAAATGGTCAGCATCATAAAGTATTTATTATTACTTTTTAAGTTTATGTTTTTTATGTTTCTGGTTTATCTCAACTTGAGCCTTCCAGCAAAAACTGTAGAAATCAGATTACATTTGTCTTTCATATTTAAGACTTCAGTTCTGATAAATGTATCCTAAATTTGACAATTATAGTGTTAAAGAAGAAAAAATCTAATTTCAGAGGTTATTTCAGTGGTATAAAACAGTCATGAAGTTTTTGTGTTAGCAATGTAATGGTTCTTTAACTGGGGAACTTGCATTCTGCCCTGTAAATCCATCAGATCGTAAAATGTACATATTTATGGATTTGACTTTTCTGTCTAAATGAGTTTTATCAGATCATACACGTAGAGAATCTCTAATAGAGACATCATTCTTCTGTTTTTACAGCATCTTTAAACTCTTTATTGAGCTTTAAATGTCCTAATCTTCCCTTGTTTTTCATCAAGAGCCAGAAACAGAATAAATGAGTTTTTCTTTCTTTTCAGAGCATCCAGAAAACTGTGATTTCTTTAAGTTATTTGTTCTATGACAATATTTCTTTCTGGCATTTTTGTTAGAATACCATGCGAGCTAGCTTTATATCTGTCACCCATGTTTCTGATCATTTATTCCTGTCTTGTAATTGTCTTTGCATACACTCTAAAACAGCTTGTACAGCATCTATATACCTTATATTTATTTGCTGAAGTTCAAGTGGTGGGAAAAAAGACGTTGAAGACTTAAAGAGGTAATGAATAGATGTTGGTGATGTGAGGCCATGGGTAGTCATTTCATTCAGAAAATTAAACCTAGTTGTAAAATAAAAATTTATTCGTAGCTCAGAGAGCTCACTGACTGATACCATCATTGAAGCAAAATGAAAGATGCTGTTCACTCTCCAGTAGACTTTCCCCAACTATTAGACAGCAGGATACTGCTTTTGTCATGATTTTACTACTTAGTGTCACTTCAGCGTTACTTTTTACTACCATCTGTTCTGGAGGCTTGTGGTGGAACAACACCAACACTTGACTGACACATCTCACGTTCACTTTTCTCTTCGTCACTCATCTACCAGCCAGTCATTTTGATGGTGTTGGTTTGCTGTACTTTTCTCTAGCACCACTATCGGGCCCACCTGATGACCCGCAGAAAGCACCAAGGACCCACACCACCAGGCTTTGTAAACTGGACCCGTGCAGGTGCGATTGCTAGTCATCAGTCTCATGTAGGAGGCAGGGACTTTCCTCGCTCTTGAGATGATTGCGATGAATTCATCGTATTACAGATTCGACTCCAACTTTGCTGCTAAAGACAAACATCTGAAAATCACATGGTCACAGTGACAAAAAATTTACTGGACACAATCTTGTATCGAAAATTAACTGCACCTTTAAAGCATTTTTCTTGTCTTTGGAGCACTCAAAGCATTTCACAAGTCTTAACATTTACACACAGTCCTACACTAATGGACCTGCTACTTAGAAACAGACACACTCACGAATGGAGGAGGTGTTAGGAACAATCTGATGTGCCCACACACATGGGGCGGCTGTAGCTCAGTGGGTAGAGAGCAGTCGCCTCCCAGTTGCCGGTGGTTTGATTCCAGGATTCTCTGGTCTGGGCCAGACAGAACCCAAAATTGCTCCCAATGGCTGTTCCATCAGTGTTTGAATGTGAGAGCTCCAGATGAGCTGGTTGGCTCTTTGTGTGTGTGTGTGTGAGAATGCTGACTTGTGTTGCAAAACACTTTAAGTAGTCTAAAGACCAGAAAAGCATTTTATGAACACAGTCCATTTATCATTTGCAAATCCATATGCAAACTGGAGGAGCTGGGTATTGAACCAGAGGCTCCACCTCCCCACGCCCAAACACACACACACACACACACACACACACACACACACTCACACACACAAGCACAAAAACTAAGTTTGAAACTTCTTTATGAAGAAATTTGCTACAGAACTGCAGAGTTGATGAGGGTTAAGAAATACTTTGTAATGATAATATGGCCATATATTAATTAAATTTAGTTTGAATTGCTTTGTTTGATTCTGTGAAGCAGGGCTAACCGTAACTACCATCAAACTGAAGCTCTGTCTTTCTGCTTAGTCACGCTGACAAACAAAATCTCCAGAACTGTGGTGGTGGCTGGTTTGTGTGTAACTGACAGGAGTCTCTACAGTTGTGTGTAAGGGTAAAAACACAGCGGGCCGAGCAGAGGAAACTACGACCAACTGCTGCGTCTCCTCTCGTTGCCCATGAACGCACCACACTGACTACATCCGACGG
>JAQFJA010000015.1:201049-214975 GCA_029874485.1 Naso brachycentron
AATAATAATAATAAAAAACAGCGCGATTACAATAGGGTCCTCTCGGACGACGTTGTCGTCGCTCGGGCCCTAAATATTTACAGCATGTTAAACTCTAAACACGTTCGACGTGTGTCGCGGACTCACAGATCCAGTTCAGTTCGGAACTGGGTCAAAGGTTACGTGATTAGAGCCGCAGTCTCCTTCCAACGTCTTTACTGTTTGCATTCAGTGCAAACAAACAAACAAAGCGAACTGATCGCTGATTGATTAGGTCATCTACGACTGTTCGGTTTTACAGACTAACTTCAAAATGCCTGAAAAAAGTTTTCTCACCTTTTGAACTGAGCTTCTCAATAATCGGGAAAATTCTGCTTTCATCCAAACACTCGCGGCCGCCATCTTGTTAGAACCTGATGACCTTTGACCTGGATCATACCAACGTGGAAGGTTAGGGAGGAGGAGGGGTGGGAGAGGTTGTTGTTTGGTTTTTTGGTGCATTGCCACCACCGTCTGAACTACAGTGCGCATGTGTCTGTTCAGTGCAGTGCGTTGACCTGTAGTGACTGTGTCTGTGACCTGGACGTCTTTCCAGCTTGGGACAATAAATGGTTGTGGCTAGCCAAATGATTGAAACACTCACAATTACCATCTGTATGTCTTACCATCTTCACAACATTGAGCCCCTTCAGATAATAATTGTCCTTTGGCTCGGATGTGGCCCGCACTAATGACGGCCCAAATCCGGCCCAAGTGTGCAACGGTCATGTCTGATCCACAACACAGCTGCTGTCTGATGATGGGTGGAGTCTCCCTCTGAGAAACTGTCTGTCCTCCCTTTGCTGTGGTTCAGACATGGCTGTTGCACACTTGGGCCGGATTTGGGCCATCTTTCACTTTCGAGTGCGGGCCACATCTTTGCTGTTCATTGTTGATCATTCATTGCCCACATCCGAGCCAAAGGACAACTGCTATCTGGGCCGTGTGTCCAAAACTACTTTTCTCTCATTTCTCCTACTTTTGTTTGGATAAGCTATTAGCATTTTCGCTGCTCAGTTGTCCTGTTCCACTACTCATGTCATTTAAATAAAGTTTATGAAAAATAATCTTTCCCCTTTAACTTCAGACATGAGTTACTAGGCAGTCTTTGTCAACTGCCTATTGACTGATTGATCGATTCATGTATGTATGTATGTTGCTGGACAGAAAAGAAGAACTCGTAAATCGTTAAGTTACAGCCATCTCCTTTGTTTGACTTTTCAAAGAACACTGTACCCCCCAACCCCCCCGTCCCTTATGCTGCAGTGGTTCAGTCCAGAATGTGACGATGATCACGTCACCGTAATGCGCGTAATGTTGTCACTTTAGAAAAACATTGCGCTTAATTTATGACTCCACCGTCACGTGGTCGAAGTCCTTTAATTTTCACGCGGTGTGTCGGTCCAATGAACGCGGGTGTACCTTTAAAAACGGTCTGATAGAGGTTTTACATTGACGTGTTTCCTGTTTGATATGATAATTACGGTAACCGTGTGGCGTGGTCCGACACTTGGAACCCGGCGCTGATAAGAGCACCCGGATGATGATCGATCAGTAGCAGGTATCGATGGGTGATCCCGACCGATGGAGAATCGAATGAGTGAACCCAAACTGGTTCTGGTCTTCAGCGGTAAGCGGAAGTCCGGAAAAGATTATGTAACGGACCTGATCCACGAGCGGTAAATACATCCTGACAATAACTCATCGGTTATCAATGATTCCAACCGTAAAGCTCTTCATCTTTGAGTCTCTGATCAGTTTCAGTGGAAACATGTCTGACTGATTATCTGTTTGAGTAGATGAGGAAGCTGAGATCGCTGCTCGATGAAGATAAAACTTAAACTTCTGTCGGACAGGACGTGACTGAGCGGATCCATTGTTTTCAGTTTAAAAAGGAGATCGGCACGTGTCGATGGTCCATGTACAGGTGCATCTATAAAAAATCAGAATGTCATGGAAAAGTTCGTTTTTTAATTTAATTCAAAAAGTGAAATTTTCATATATTCTAGCCGTTACACATAGAGTCAAATATTTCAAGCCTTTTTTTGTTTTCATCTTGATGATTGCGGCTCACAGCTCGTGAAAATCAAAAACCCAGTATCTCAGAATATTACAATATTACATAAGACCAATCCAAAAAAAGGATAACACAGAAATGACAACTTTCTGAAAAGCACGTTCATTTATGTGCTCAATACTTGGTCGGGCTCCTTTTGCTCGAGTCACTGCATCAGTGCGGAGCCACATGGAGGCAGTCAGCCTGCGGCGCTGCTGAGGTGATGTGGAGGCCCGGGTTGCCTTGATAACGGCCTGCAGTTCATCTGTATTGTTGAGTCTGGGGCCCCTCATCTTCCTCATGACAATACACACACAGTAATACCACAGTCAGCAAACCATTTGAGAGTAGTTTTGGCACAGGGGGCTGGTGCCAAGTCCTACTGGAAAAGGAAATCAGCATCTCCATAAAGCTTCTCAGCAGACGGAAGCACGAGGTGCTCTAAAGTAGTGATGTGCGAGTCATGAGTCAATCGTTCCAAATGAACGATTCTTTTTATTGACTCGAGAGTCATGAGTCCTTATCTTCACTAACTCTGTCACTGACTCACCAGTCCGACCTGCTACTGCTGCCCAGCAATGCGTTTGCACAAATATAGCCTGTAGCTTTATTATTGCAGTAGTCTTAGTCATTATGGTAAAGCAGCCACTTTGGCATTTGTTCAATTCAGTACTACCCGATCTTCCAGCCCAAAGCTCCCTGGCTGCCCTGAGCTGAGCTGCCTGCTGTGGCTCTTGTTTCAACCCAGTCCTCAGTCTCCCTCTCCCAGCCCGGACCGTAGCCCAGACCACAGCCCGGACCAGGCTGTGCGAGTGTGCGATGGCTCAGCTCACTGTTCTCGACTCGATCCTCGGCTTATTGAGCCAAACCACTGCTCACTGCCTTCCCTGGGCTAAAGGGCTGATTCAGGCTGCATGAAATATCACTCACTCATACCTAAGACAAGTTTAATGATGCTACGCTGTCATTAATCATTCATGAATTTATTTGGATCCTTCAGTGTGTTACTGCCACTACATTTTGATTGATAAATTGTGAAATAAAACCGCTTAGATTAGCAGTCTGTGTGAATTTGGCCAGTCCAGCAAGTTACTGCTAAAGCAAACCGATCAATTCCTACAGCTGAAGCTTCACATTAAAAGCATTTAACTAGCAAAACACGAGTTAACTTTAATTTTGAAGTTAGTGACAGGAAATACAACAACACGTTCAGTTACTTGGCTAGCTAACCGCTAAATGTGTTTGTAGAGCAAAACAGTGGCCATTTTCAGCATGTGTTGACACTGGATCAATTGTAAATATGCGTGGGAGCAGCTTTATACCGTCTGTGAAAGTAACGGAACAAGAGCAGAGCTGTCGGACGAATCACTGCTAGTGGCAGGTAACAAACTAACGTTAATGCTACGTTTCTTTCCCTCAAGTTTTAAACTTCTCTATCAGCATCCCAGATATTATGAAGCAGGTGCTTTTGCAAGAGAGTGAGTGGACAACATGATACTCAGCTGTCTCAGCTGGAGTTGGGCAGCTCGGAAACGGGGTGAATGATTCTGAGCAAGCCCCCAGAATGAGCACCAGGCTCTGAGGTCAGTTTGACACAGCTGCTCAGCTTTGTGAACGTCTCTAATGCGCACGCTCTACAGGTGCTGATTGGTACGTATTCACCAAGATGTGGCTGACTGGCTTGGTGACTCTAGTGACTCGAAAATCCGACTCTTTTTGGTGAGTGACTCACATAAACTCGGGTTAGTGAAAAAAGTCGAATTTCTCATCACTACTTGAGAACGCCTGAGCCGCTTTCTCCCCTCTTTGCACTGATTCGCTAGCTGAATGGCCAATCGGAGCGCTTTCTCTCACTACTGATGCCTTCTGACAGCTGATGCTGATTCAGCATTCTCAGTCAGCTCTGACGAGGTCTGACAAGGCCAACTAGCACCAATGGTGCGGGACACAACGAGCCAACTGGGACCAACTGGACGCTTTTGTCCTCTCCCAGCAGCAGCCATCTTTGCCTACTGTAGCCTGTGAAACAAGCAGGCAGAACGAAGACTCTTTCTGTTGGTCAGACCTTTATAGACCACAAAGAAATGAACAAGCAGAGGTGGAGGAGTCAACACAGGTGAAACAAATACAGGTAGGACAGGTAATACACAGGAGGGGAACCTGAAGACAGGAAAAAACAAGACACAGTTACCACAATTAAACAGGAAACACTGGGGAACATGAACAAAAAATCCCAAAACACAGGGAGCCACAGATGTGACAGGTTGATTATTCAAAGAACGACTCAGAAAGTTTTGGTGAAATAATAAACTGTAAGTGTGCAGCACATCACAGTTTTTAAGCAAAGATGATCCTGATGTCCACTCACTGGATTTTTCTGGAACTCAACCCGCAAGCTGAGGTCTTCCTCAGCAGCTTGGTTCAGTTGTCATCATGTGATGGAATGCAACGGGGTTTGGACTCGTGACCTCAGATTTTTATTTTTTATCCTGCTGCTCCTCCACTCAGTGGATATCGGGCCTCCTTTATTTCCACTCATTATTTGAAGTGTGGCCTTTTGATTCATAAAATCCAATTCCCATCTCTCCATGTTCTGCTCCGGTGACTCAACCATCAATATTCCTTCTGCTCATCGACAGTGACAGCGTCACGACCTGCAGCTGCACTCGACTTATTGAAAAACTGCACGAGAGCTCAAAGTGCTGAAAGCTGTTTTAATCTGAACTATTTACAGTGTAATGAAAGCAGCAGCAGCATTGATCGGCTACTCGGTTCATTCACTCTCCTAACCGGCTCCGTTTCATCAAACTGGCGTGACCTATGGCTGCTGACGTCATGAAGGAGCGCGAGCGGAGAGGCTTCCCCGCCCCGGAGGATATAAAAGCACGGAGAGGGACCACGGCAGGAAGTTGGGCTCTCCTCTCTCTGCTGGACACCAAGGCATCTCCAACACCATGACAGTAAGTAAACTCTCTGTGATCGACTTGTTTGATTGATTGACTGATTGACTCATAAATTCTGATGTGTAAATAAATAAAATACGAAGGACAAATAGGCTACAGGGAAAAAACAATTGGGTCTGCCTGCAGCCTGTGCGGCTGTTTTTCGTTTTTTTCAAGTTAGTTTCCAATTTTGTATCCAGATAATTTTACAATCAAAAACAGTAAAAATAAACTTTCCTCCGTGACTGCTTTTAACTTTAATCGCCTCTGAGGAAGTTTCTATGGCGCCCCATACGTTTCATCATCTAACCTTTGACTTTATGCGTCGACTAACTTCTGATTAAAAAAAACATGTTCTAAATAAATAAGATTTGTGTATCTATAATTTAATTTATAATCACCCACTTTGCACTAAATAAGCTAATCTTAAATTACCCCAGGCAGGCGTGGTGAAATTATTCTTAATGTAGGCAGCCTACTTGTCATCAGCCTTACTTTTAGTGGCTTGGAACCCCCCGGTTCGCGATACATACACACGCAGGTAAATAATTTAAAAAAAAAAAAAAGAAAGAAACATGCAAAACCCAAAGTGTAAAACACAGAGGTTGGAAGAAGAGCGGTGTAGCCTGTCAGTACAGTCACAGGTTACCTTACAGGTTAATGGCCTACAGTAATTAAGGGACAATAATTGTTGCTCCTCCTCCTACAGCTGACGTGCGTGGTGCGCTGATTACGCACGTAGCACACGTCAGATTGAGTCTTTCTGTGAGAAGAATGTGGCTTTGTGAAAAACAGCTTATTTAGATGTTTGTTCCAGTTTGTGTTTTTCTCCCACAGGCTTTGAAGACTATCACATTAACTTACGTACTCACCCTTTTATTACTGGCATCATTCATCTCACAGTCATGGAGCGCACCAAAGGTAACCCAGATTTATTTTCTTTGTGAAACTGTTGAGAGGGCAGTCTTTGCTGCCTACCTGCAAGAAAAAGAGGTCACATTGTTAGCACAATTTGTTGTTTCTTCATTAAAGGGCTCTTTCCAACGGAGAAACTGGACCCCGCAGGCTATGCTGTACCTCAAGGGAACTCGTACGTAGGCTATTTACTTCATGATCCCGAAGTGCTAAATTTTACATGAATAAATGTGACATTATGGGGGGAAATGATCATACCATATTCTTTTATTTCAAAATTTAATTTTCCAAAGTTTGTTTGAATTTCATAGTGCTAGTCTTTGTCAATCAAGACAAACAAGGCACATTTTTTGTTTATGTCTGTGATGAAAAAAGTCATGGTAGTAGCTGAGCTGAACAGCTGTTATTACGAAAGGCAAACTGAAACTGTATCTATACAAAAATAATTAGGCTACTGTTTCTAGAAATAGTATTCAAAAAAAAAAACAACGGGTGCTCATGCATATTTTTCTTTTACCAGAGGGTCGCAGGTTCATCTCAGAGGACAGAAAAGAAGGAGATGTCTATGACACATTACACTTAGGTACAATGGACATTACTAATTAAAACTCTGTTTAGTTTTAAAACTTTAATTTCATCGGCATCATTAATGAAAAGTTTGCAGAAAATTGTTTTTTTCTCTAGACAGTGTTGGAGCTTGAACCCTCTTTGGCCCATGAAGCAGACAGATAACCTGTTTGCTGTTTCTTCCCTCTCAGAGACGCGCAGTCAGAACACAGAGAAGCTGAGCATCGATCAGGCGGCCACTGTCCTGCTCAACTTCCTGCAGCAAGCCAGAGAGGGAGGTGAGAGCACTGACTGTCGCAGCCGAGACAGCAGCTGGACAAGATGAAAAAGAAATGAAAACCTCTTCCTATATTTGTATGTTCATATCAATCCAGCAAATAGCGTGCAATGATACAAATAGAGCAGTTTCTTTAAGAAAAGACAGTATAAGTCGCTGTATGCAGTGCTGCAAATCAAACTTTTTTCTGGATTATAAGAGCTTAATAGACTGAAGACACCATTTAGTGAGTTAAACAAACTGGAACTGTAAAAGTTGGAGCTTAAAATAGGATCTTAGGAGGTGATTCATTTCCATCAACAGAATGATTTTCTGGGTTACACTGGATAATAATTTATACTTTTTTGGGTTGCGTTCACATGGTTAAATGCAGTTGTTATAAGCTGTACTGCTACAAACTACTACAACCATAGGATAACTTCAATAAACACCTACTTGAGAAAGACACACTTAATAGTAAGGGATCCTAGTTCTCAGAAATCACTTCCCATTGTCTTATTGATGAAATGTGCATAAAGTCGCATGTTTTGGGGGAAAAGTTGTCATGTCATGAAGGTCTTATTTCAGGTCAAAAAGAGACATTTTTCCACAAGTACTCAAAAATATCAATTCCAAATCCTAACTTATGGGAGTCACCTTTGATTTTGTTCTTATTTCTACAGAGCAAAGAGCTTCATAGGTTAAGCCTCGCAAAACCATTACTTTCCCTTTAAAGATGAAACATTTGTCCTCCAATCTGCAAACTTTTAAGGACTTTAAAGGAATTCTGATAAAAGATGTGTTCTTGGCTCTTTTTTGACTTCAGACTTCCATAATGTGTTGATTTTCTCTCTCTCATCTTCTTTTTTCTCTCTCATGTAGCAGATGAAAACCCAGATGAGGTGTATTTCCAAGAGCTGCCGGTGTGGAAGAGGGAATATTTCTGATCGTCTTACTGCCAGACAGCATCATCTTTGTTTATGAATGTCAAGTGCTTAGTTGTGTGCGAGGGAGCGGAACAACTTTTTTGTAAATATTAATTCTCTGACTGTTTAAAAAGATAATGTTTTAATAAAAAGAGTATGAATTCGTAGCACTACTCCTCTGAGAATGCGAGTTGTTTTTTTTTACTTGAGGTTACCTGTCAACAACAATTATGATCTCAGTGTCAGATAAATGTACAGTATTAGTGATTGTATATCAAGCTTACCAATAAATCAAGTTATGTTGTTAGCTTGTAAAACAAAAAAATATCCAAGGAGAGAGTTGCCAAATTTTAGACTTACAGCATTAAATAAGTCTTTGTTTTGGTTGAATTTTTTACGTTCATTCACCATTTTTGGGAGGGATACATCATATGTATAAATATTTCTGGCCAAAGATACACATATGAGAGCAGTGTCCACGTACAGAACAGGCCTTTGTGTCCAGCATCAGTGTCGGACCATAATGCTTTTGTGTTGATTAGTCACTGACAGCGTTGTTTAGCAAAAACATTCCTAAATGCTTACAATCTTTTTTGACATATACAGTAAAGGGATGTTAACCATAACCAGTATTGACAGTAATTGTAATATTTAAAAATAAAATGTATTGATATTGTGTTTATAATACACATAATATTGTACAAAAATACAGTGCCTTCTAAATAGTTTGTTTCTTTCCATTTCTGCTTTGTTGGAGTAGGTAGGGTTATACACTCTAACACTGGTTACCACACACTATAAAATGGAAAATTTTCTTCAGGTTTTTTTTTTTTTTGGTACATTTGTATGATCACAGACTTTTCCTTCACCCTTTTACACTAACAGGTACACAGAATTCAGTTTCCAATAAGGCAGAGAAGATGATGTTTGGCCTCTAAAATGATTGTTGCATCTCAACATAAAACTGTAATTTGCACAGCAGTAAATCTTGACACTGCATAACACTAAAAGGAAGTATGTTTTGAAAATCATCACAGTTAACAACAGAACATTCTGTTTTCACATTTATGGGCCATATGTCATTAAACTTTGTTGAATTAGAAATTACAGTGCTGCGGGTCGCTGACTTTTCCTGTCTGTATTTTTCCTTAAAATGTTCTTTATACAGACTGCATTAAAGACAAAGAAAAATGATCATTTCTACCTATTTCAGCCACAGACAGTCAGATTGAGGTCTCCTCCTAAATTCATGATCACATCACACAGTTAAAAACATATGTAAACTGTGCCTTTAAGGCAGACCAGCTTTATAATGTTTATCATGGACTTTGTGGAGCTAAAAGTAATATCAAAGTGCCGAAGCAGAACTCTGATTTAATGAAATAAAAATTGTGTGGACATGTGTTTCAGTGCATTAGCCTTATGCTTCATAAGAAAAGTTGCTAGCACTGGCAGCTAACGTGAGCATTTTCTGCCAAAGCTCATGTCCAGCCGCCTTGAGTAATCAATGTAGCATGCGTTTGGCTATAACCTCAAAAGCACACATCCACGCAATTTTTATTTCATTAAATCAGAGATCTGCTTAACTTGGTAAAACTTATGGAATTAGCAGCATTTGCTAACTAGATTATCCCTGCTAAAACCATTGTGTTCATGTCAACGACTAATGTTACATGAACCAAGCAGGGGCTGATTATACTAACGGACGAACAGCAGGCCCTGACTGGCTCAAAGAGTTTGTCAAGGTGACAACTCCTGCTCCACTGAGATGGCTGAAAGTCCAGACTGATCTGCAGGAGAGAAATGAATGTAAAGATCAATAGATCATTTTGGTCTCACAAGGCTACTAAAATATTGATCAATGTTGAAATACACATAAATTTCCATGTGCAAAGAGTTTACACACATATTCGTTCTGCTCATATTTCATAACTGATACCCACTGACCTTTCAAACTAAAGGTAAACAGTACTTTTACATACAGCAAGAACTAGAATTTGGAATGACAATGACACAAGTGCACAGATTCAGTATACATTTTTTCTATTTTACTATCATGAAGGCAGGCAAAAGGTTGCAAGAATTATTGGATTGCATTAGAACACAGTATACCTGTCATCAGCGAAGCAGTTAAAAACATCATTCTGTTGCCTAACTGAAGAAGCATGTTTTAAACACAACAGTGGGCCAAGAATAGAGCCTTGGGGAACACCACAAGTAATCTGAGCTTTAGATGAAACAGTCAGGGTTTTGAAATGAATCTCGATGGGCACTAGCATAGGACTTTCAGAATTTTTTTGAACTCCTTCACTGATGTATTTCTGGAGATATGATGATGATTACTCTCTGCACATAGAGCAGAAGCACCAGGTTAGTGTGAATGTAAACCTCTCTACAGTTTGCTATACTCGTGTTAAATTTTAGTTTCCTGACTCTCCTGGTTGCTTCTTCTTGTGCTCCGGCACAGATCCTAGCACAAAAGGAGCCTTGATGTTCATCCTGTCCCTCTCAGCCTCCTCATCTTCATCGTACGGCTCGTTGTCATCATCGTCCTCCACATCACTGTGGTGAGGGGTGGAGTGAAGGGAGGCAGAGGGAGAGGGGGGAACTGAATAGGGCCGCGGATAACGGAAACCATCGCTCTGTTGAGACAAAGGATTACCAGTTATTGCAAATTATGCTGCTACCATTTTGTTAAGAACATCATAAGATTTTTACTTTAAATCTGATGAAGAAGCACCTTGCAGATTTCAGACTTTTTAGATTATCCATCACAATCAGCTGCTTATTGGATCATATTTAAGTGTTCTCTTGGTCCTTTTGTGTGCTTGTAAGATGCTGAAGGATTAGGCTTTTCCTCCCCTTCAAACATTTTTGTCCTTTCTTCTCATTTTCTCTTCATTTAATCATTTCCATTTTTCTTTCCTCCTCTCTCTCCTTTTCCTGCTTTTTTCCGACGTTTGCCTTTGTTCTTTTCCTTCCTTTCCTTTCAGTAATTTTCTTGTCCAACTTCCTTCCTATAATCCTTCCTCCATTTTCTCCTTTCACACCCTCCTTTGCTTATTCCTTTTTTTCTTGCTTCCTTTTTCCCTTTCCCCCTCACTTCCTTCATTTTCCTTATTTACCTTTCTTCACTTCCTTCTTTTCCCCCATTTCTCTTTCCTTCCTGTCTTTGTCTTGTGCCATGGTTGTCTCGTTTTCCTTCTTATGCCTTCCCTCCTTATTCCCCTTTTTTCCTTATTTGTTTGATTTCCTACCCATCTTTTCCCTCCTCCTTCCCTTTTACATTCCCTCTCTTTGAATTAATTTTCAACAAGGTAAGTATAACTCTTTCATGTTGTACATTTTAATGATTTAATATGATTGTGACTGTGATTCAAATATGTCTCAAATCTGAAACTTGTGTATGACATTAATAGCAGTCATAGACCATAAATCAAACAAGGGAGAGCAAAAGAAGAAAGCAGGAGTCTTATTTTGTGTAACCCTACAGCTATGGGCATCAGCACTCTCCACAGTGATGTCTTGTCATTCATCTAAATGTTAGGCTGTCAATTAACGCCTGACAAATGGGTTAAAATCAACAGGTTCCACAGTGCGTCAATCAGTACATAGGAGGTATTCTCATGTACACACATGTGCAGTTGGACAGAGTGTCCTTAAAAGTGAGAGCTGCTACAAGATGATTTTCATTTTGTAGCCCAATCGAGAAACTGAGTTTAAAAACACAAAGGTGTGTTAAGTTGTTGTACTTGTTCCAGTGAAAACTCTGCCACATAAAAAGAATCAGCCTGGCAGACATGACAGTATTCCCTGGGGCATGGGCAGCGGGCGGTGGGGAGGGGATGGGTTAGACACATGTGACAGGGGCAGACCGGACACAGTCAAATTAAGAGGTCCACATTTTGGAAATTCCTAAAAATGGGTTAAGGCTTCAATTTAAAGCCCAGGGTCTATTAAGAGAAATTTTGTTTGTAATGAAAGAAGTGTAATAAATTAATGTCAAACAAAAACTTTGAGTATATTAAAAAATATCAATAACTGCTTTTTGCAACTCCAGAAGGCCATTGACAGGTTTTGAGACAACTGGCCCCTCAACAGAAAATTTAAAGGTCCCCAAACCTGCCTATATTTGAGGCGCAATTAGAAATTTCAGAAAACAATAACAGAGAGCTCCACTGTGATGTACATGTAACAAGTGCAAGCAATTACTTTTGTAACTATTCCAAGTTACACTACTTGATCATTATCAGTGTCTGAGTTACGTGCATGCACTTTTGTGACCACTCCTCCATGCACATTTACAATTTCCAGACTTCCATCCTCTGCCAAAATCTCCATCAATAGGCTTGGCTGATCCAACATGCAGCCTGTCACAGCACATCAAAGATCACACTTTGTAAGAGCAGACACCCAGACTATAAAAGGGAAGAAAAAGGAGAGTACAGAAAAGACAGATGCGTCTCTTTCTTGTCATTTGTCTATCACAGTGGTCATTTTGTCTTTGCAGCTATTTTGCATCATTTTGTAGTCAAGTCCCATCTCTTTTTCAGTTATTTTGAGTCTCTTTGCTAATCATTTTGCAATAGTTTGTCTCTCTTTGTGGTAGCTTTTTCACTCTCTCTCTGGTGTTTGGCATCTCTGTGGTTATTTGTGTCACTTTGTAATAATGTGATTGACTTTATAACAAAAAATGTCAAGTCACTTTATACTGAGGTTATGATACTACGAGAGCTCTTGCTGTTGTGTGTGAGGGGAAAGGGACGGTAGGTATTCATACAATCACCCATTTAAAGATGTCCTCATCTCTTGCTGTGTCTCTCACCTTCAAAGGGGCCATGGTGTCCATCTTGAATTTGTCTGGAAAAGCTCTGCTGAGTGCGAGATGGCGGGCGTGAATGTAGAACTGAAAATCACAAGTCAAAAACCAACATTTAACTGAACATTAACATTTCTTTTTTGTTTAGAGTTTTGAGATGAAGGCAAAGAAGGAAGACACTAAAGATGATGAAAAACTTACATCCGGCAGAGAAACTCAGCTGTTTTTGTTGAGTTTAAACTTGTCTTGCATTCAACTGAGAGGAGACTACAGCTCAGTTTCAAATCAAATGTGCATCTATTGTGGTTCATGAGAATTTACATAATCACACATGAAAACAGTTTTATTGATTATCATTATTGCTGTTAGGTGAACTGTGTTCCTAGACATAAACAAAATATTCTACTTTGGAAAAGCTTTACCCTCCAGGAGCTGTCGCTCTTGGTGTGTGCACTCTTAGTTCCTCATGTACAGTATTTAACACAGTCAGAACTTCAAGTCTTCTCCCAAATATTTGCAGCAAACAGAAATTCAGTAAGAGAAGTTCAGCTGCTCTAAAGCTGCCTGTCAAACCGGCTACACTCCACCGAAAGACTTTCAGCCCGGGTGCAAAGGGTTCCCTCTGTGCTGCGGATGCTCGGCTAGAGCAGATTTCACAAGCCATCTGTAAGTACTGTGCGTGCCCGTTCGTGGTGGAGCAGACACATTCACAGTGTTTCAGCTGAAGGGTGGCGGTGATGAAAGTAGGTCTGACGATGGCGGAGTCCCTCTGGAGGTCAAGACAGATGAGCTGATCTTTAGCTGCCACTTCCCAACATCCAGGAGAGGGACCATGAATGTCAGACAGCTCAACTCTCTAAGCTGGGCTTTTCTCCAAGTTTTCCCATCTCCCTGTTGGGAGATCTGGCGAATCTTTTAGAAAACTGCATAGATTCCATCAAAAAACACTGCATACTCATAAACCTCAGAATCTAATTATGCAAGAAAATATTCAGATCTATTAAACCATGTACACCTGTATACAATCAAGATCTTCACCCTGTGTCATCCCACAATCATCCATAAATGGTCGGTGCTGAATAGTTCCTGAATGTGGTAACACTTTTAATAAGGAGCACTAGTTGGACTGTCAATGAGGGAGAGATGGAGACACCAACATGTGCTCACTTCTCAGCAATGTCAATGCAGAATGCGCCTTGCCTATAACAAAAGTAACCATGAGCACTTTTTATAGCCCGTGCACTGCCGACATTGGCGCACACACAAGGTAATTTAGATATCATGATTGGCACAATTAGTTTGGTTTTTGTAAAACTCTCCGCCTATATTTGTACCTAATAAGATATGTGAGTACTGACGAGAATATGGGATTACATGCCAGTAGAGGCTGTGCAGGATTGTTTCTGACTTGTGAGTACCAAACATTT
>JAQFJA010000015.1:237154-250210 GCA_029874485.1 Naso brachycentron
TGCACAGAGCACATATACAACCAGTCCTCCTCTGTGATGACAAGTCCACATTCCTTTTCCCATTTTAATCAAATCTTGTTTGTTGAATGTTTCTTATTGGATTGAATACATGAATACAATTTTGACACAAGTTTCCTATTTCCCTTATTTTTGTACATGCCTACAAATATGTCTATCAGGTTGGTATCACTTTTCTCCATAAACTTTATCTCAGCATTAAAATAAGTCCTGGTTTGTAAATACCTGAAAAAATTAGACTTTTCTAAACCATATGTATCAGAGAGTTTCTGAAAACTGTCAAGTACTCCCTCTGATGAAATAGAGGAGTAGGAAGTGACACCAATTCTATACCAATACTTAAACCTACCATCAATCTTTGCAGGTTTAAAGTCCGGATCAAAGGCAACCCACCTCAACAGTTTAGACTGTCTTTCAATTGAAGGTGATTTGCATTCCTTAAACCCAATCCTAAGGGGGACTTTAGACCATTGGTTTAGACTAACAAAGTGCTGCTCGTACAAACTTTTACTACCTAATATAGCTTGTAGTGGTATATCTAACTGTGTGGTTTCCAGATCCTTCCACTTAGCAATATACTCTGGGTCACAGCAGCATGCAAGTGGCCTCAATTGTGCTGCCTTATAATAATCTCTTAAGCACGGTAGCGACCTACCCCCTTTCACTTTATTCAGTTGCAATGTTTTAAACTGAATTCTTGGTCTCCTGCCTGCCCAAATGAATCGCGATATCCACTTATCCCATTCATTAAATTGCTTAGGTGTAACTACAACTGGTAAAGACTGGAAGAGATATAAGAGACGCGGGAGTAAATTCATTTTTATCTTTTCTATCCTGTTATGCATATCTAGGGGCAGTTGGGTCCACCTGTCAATATCAGACTTAATGTTTTTGCTTATGGGGCCATAATTGCTTTGATATGTTTTGGAAAGATCCTTGGTTATGCGAATCCCCAGGTACTTAATATCTGCTGAGTTCCATTTAAAATTGAACCTATTTAACATGTCTTTCTGAGGAGTGTAATTAAAACTCAAGATCTGATCAAATTCTTTTAATGTAGACATCAGCCCAGGGATGCTGACTTCTGGCTCCGTTGCAAATAAAAGTACATCATCCGCGTACAGGCAAATCTTCTGCTCCACGCCTTTAAGCTTTATACCTTTTATCACCTGATCATCCCTAATTGACTGTGCCAAAGGTTCGATAAATAGAGCAAAGAGGGCTGGACTAAGAGGGCAGCCTTGACGACAGCCTCTCTCTAAATCAATAACCTGGGAGAGGTGTCCGTTAATCTTTATCCTGGCATTTGTTGAGGAGTAAAGCGTTTTAATACATCCAACTGAATCATCCTTAAAGCCAAATCTTCTCAGAACGGAGTACAGATACTCCCAGCAAACTGAGTCGAATGCCTTCTCAGCATCTAAACTAATTGCTGTGGCCCTAATATTTCCCTTAGTAACATGGTCAATTACATGCAACACTCGTCTAATATTGTCTTGCGTCTGCCTATCACGCACGAAGCCTGTTTGGTCTGTCTCCACCAGCTCCGGTATTATGTGTTCTAATCTCTTAGCTAATATTGACGCGTACAACTTATAATCAATGTTCAGTACTGAGATTGGCCGAAATGCACCACACTCCTTTTTGTCCTTTCCCTCTTTATGAATAATCGAAATTATCGGCTCCCTCCATGCTTGTGGTGTTTCTCCTTCTTTGAGTGTATGGTTAAAGCAGTCATAAAGTATGGGCACTATTTCATCCTTAAAGGCCTTATACCATTCGGCTGGAGAACCATCCGTTCCTGGTGCTTTATTGGCCTTTAGCCTAGATATCGCTTTCCCTATTTCCTCCTTTATAATCTCTGCTGTTAGGGCGTCATTCTGAATTTCACCTATGGAGGGAAGATCTAGTGAATCTAAAAATGTGTTTATTTCCTGTGGACTATTTGTATTTTGTTCTCTATATAGCTCTCTATAGTAATTTTCAAAGATGCGTTGGATATCCTCTAGTTTGTGGCAGACTTTTTTAGTCTTAGGGTCTGTAATTTCAAATATGGCGCTCTCTGCCTGTTGCTTCCTTAGCCTCCATGCCAGAAGCTTCAGGGCCCTCGGACCATTCTCATAAAATCTCTGCTTAGCAAATTTGGCTTTTTTCTCTAGATCTACCTCATATATCTCATTTATGTCCTTTCTGACCGCTTTTATTTGCTTTAATATGTGGGGGTCCTTACCTTCAACATGTTCTCTTTCTAAAACTTTTAGTTTTTCTTCTAAATCAGCTAGGTTTTTGTTTCTTTCCTTCTTCCTTTGTGATGTGTACGCTATGAGTTTTCCTCTGATCACTGATTTTGCGGCATCCCACAATACACTTGGCGAAACCTCTCCATTATTGTTGTTATCCATATAATCCTTAAATTTCCCCTGTATGTGTTTCCGATTGAGATGCGTCTCCTGCCAAAATATTACATGTGGTTTTTCCCTTTTCATCTTTGCAATTACTTTACCCCTCTTAATTGAGGCGAGGCTAGCTTCCACGCTAGCAGCCGCTAGCGCCGATTATCTATGATAATCATTAATTAATTCTGATAGCCAAAACATTAATTATTTTATTTTAAAAGTATAATTAAGTAGAAAAATCAATAAAACTTAAACCACCATTCACATAGGAATTCATTAACACAGATTTTCTAATATAGTGGATTTTGTTTTTCCATGCAAAATTACAAAGCATTTTATCAACGGATACAGAGATTTCTTTACTAACAGCCAAGGGTAGAGAAGCATAAATGAGACGTGATATGCCCTCTGCCTTAGGAACCAAAATTCTCCCTTTGAGAGACAAGTCTCTTTGAAGCCATGACCAAAGTCTTTTCTGTACTTTGTCAATCAAAGGGTTAAAATTTAGAGAGCGCCTGGTGTCTTGATTTTGTCTTGAATAGACATTCAACAGCACAAGACAAAGAAAGAAAAAAAAAAATTTTAAAAAGCACTCAAAATCCTCTCTATGATGACGATATGAGTTGTTGTTGTGTCTGCGACAGATGAGTCTAGTTCTTATAGGGCTTATCAAATTTCATCGGCTTGGCTACCTACAATTAAAACAAGAGTGACGAAAGATGTTATGTTAATTGGCCTTATTAGATTTAGTTGAGCACCAGCGAAAAAGAGAAAAACAAAAGAAGGGTGGATACTGAAAAATACAACAAATCAAATGTAGGCTATATTATACTTTCCTTAAAGGAACTGAAACAAGAAAAAAAAAACACCCTTTATCTTAACAGTTAGCCATGCAAAAAAAGGACAAAAATGAAATTTTAATCTAAACCACCACTCTTAATTACAGTGAGCCTTGCCCGTTCAAAGGTGTTCATGGCTTGAAAAAGGATTATATTACAATCTGCCAAAGTCTGTGAAACCAATTAAGTTATTTATCCCATAGGTCTATAACTAATCATCCACAGCCATAAGGTATGCAGCCCAATTTACGTGTTTGGTGGTTCCGGTCCAAATGTTCTGTGACCTTGTAGTCTATCATCAAAACATATCTATAAGATGAAGCAGGGGCTCCAACAGCTCCTCAGACAGACCCAACCGTCGGCCAACCACACATCAGTGTGTCACTCACGTCTGTTAAGAAAACTACATTATTAAAACTAAATTATTCTTACAGTTCCTGTCATTTAAAAGGATAAACGCTGTAACTTGATGAGACCTCACCAGCTCACTAACCCTCACCACAGTGAAGGACGCAGGCGGTGGCGCGCGGCCTCCATCAGAAGGTTAAAAAACCGGAGAGCAAAGAAGATCCAATGGACGGAAACAGACTTTTGGGCACTTTGTCGTTAGATTTAATGTTCACTGTGATGCAGCGCACAGCCCAAGCAAAATTTAAGGGAAATTAAAGCAACAATGGTTTCTTCACCGGGGAGAAAAGCCGCTCACGTGTTTTAATCCGGTGGTCAGCACGGGGACAAGAGGCACATCAGGGGACAGGCAGAAGTCTGACTTCCAAAACATCTGTAAAAATATCTACAAAATAATCACACAGTGTCATGTGTTCATTACTGTGTTACATTGTAGGAAACATTTTTGTTTCTATCATTAAGTCTCCAGAGAAACACACTTTCACAGGTGCTGTGGGAGCACGTGGCTGATTGTTGAGACGTCGTGGGATTTGTGAAACTCGCATCACGTGACCGTTCCTCTGATGGATATGAGTCCTCGCGAGCTTCTCAGGGTCTGACACCTGGTGGAGGGAATCCTGACAGCTCACAGCTCTGTCCGAAGTTTCCCATGGTGCACCTATCTCCCTTTAACACGTGAACAGACTGTTGAGTGACAGAAAGAAATGCACTTTTGAGACTCCAACTCTTCAGGTGTGAAGCACTCTGTGAACATGAGGTCAGCTTTGACCAGAGGCGGCGGGCTGCCAGCTGCCTGGCACCTTCTTGGTCATGACGTCATACCTTAGAAAAACCCGAACGAGGCAACACAAAATTAAAAGTTACATGCTTTGCTTGCTGTGCCTTCTGAAAAACAAAATCTCCTTTAAAAACTCTTTAACCTCTGAAGAACATTTGATTAAGTTGAACAAAACTGTATTAGAATGCGATGACATAGCTCACATCATATGATTTTCATGTGCAGAGTTAAACTTCAGTGTTGTGCGAACTAATTTATTTGGAGCGATGTCGTCTGCTGGGAAACTCCGAGTTCTTACTGTGTCACAATAAAATGAGGTTAACGTGAGAACACCTCGGTATTTCATCCATAACACTTTTTACACTGTAGTTAGCGTGTGTACACAGGTGTTTCAAATGCTCGTAAACGCGCTAAAAACAGGTGATTGGCTCCTGTCACATCACCAGCAGACCAGGTGGATTCTCGCGCCTCACGGCCTCCGTGCTGCTTCCTGTATGACATGGAGAAAAATCACTGACACCTCTCAGACTGTAGTGAGTGACGGACTTACATTTCATCCATATACTGTAGTTTTGCAGGATGACGGAGCCGGAAGTCAGACACGGATACATAAATACATCCGGTTAATTTCAGAATAAAACACTTGATGCCAGATCACATTTCACTCAACTTTATAAACTGTCAGGATGTGCAGAGCCCGGCCTGAAGTCAACAGATCAGAGGTTTTGAGAGGATTCTGTGATTACTGTAAAGTTTTGTCGTCTGGTCTCCAGCTGTCTGGCCGGGCAGCGTTCTGAAATGCAAACACGCAGTGCAGCCATTCGAGAACGCACACACGACCAGTGGACTCTCAGGGTTTGTGTGTTTTTTGGCCAGTGAAAAAGTTCAGAGCCTTGTAACTTACTGAACTGATAAATACAGAATAATGTGAAAAGCATGCACGGTAAAAAGATTTAAAAGAGAAAATTTAAAAAGAAGAAACTGACAGCCAATGTTTCCATGGAATTTAACTCTTTATTAGAATTAATTTCTAATGACAGGAAAAACCAAAGAGTTGTTTCTACTGAAGAATGTTTGAATCTTGGTAAACCAAGAGTGACAGTTCTGTCTTCTCTCCTCTCATTTAAATATACAGGAGTTACAGCAGCCTGCGTCCTGTGCAGAGCAGAGCTGAGGACATAAATATAGAAAACTGCGTGTGCGCTGTGCTGTGGAGAGTGGGTTCAGAGGGGCTTGACCTCGGCTCGGTGGAGGGATGGAGGCTGAAGAGGGGCTCTACTCTGTCAGGCCCAGCTTCTTCTTCAGGGACTCGGGCATCTCAGGTGGAGGGGGGCGGGGCAGACGAAAGTAGACCTTGACAGAGTCGTAGATGAACCACTGCAGGGCGGTCAGTGTACCGATCATGATGATACGGGCTATCAGACCCTTCCACACACCTGAGACGAGACAGGCATCACAGTCAGACACACAGTCAACTCCTTTCAAGGAACTTTAGGCAGAAAGTGCATTTTATGGCAAACAGGAAGGTTTCACTGCCAACACGAATGATTCCAGAGGAAAAAAAATAAAGTTTATTATTATTATAGAAGAATTTCTAATCACCAACATGCTGTCTTCACTTAAGCACCGTTTCCACGCACCCGTACAGTTTGGTACAGAATTTTTGTTCCCACTGTCAAAAATGTACCAAATGAACGTGCTGTACTTATTTTTGGTCACCCTTTCGTTGGGGTACCGAGCATCCCAAAGAGTCCCAAGAGGGCGGAGCCCCACACACACACACACACACACACACACACACACACAGAGCAGTCTGTTGACTGCAAGCAGGCAAAAAGCTGTTTTTAAGTGTTGTTGCAGAACTGTTAATACATCACTTCAGTAAGTTTTATATTTTTCTTAGGCGAGAATGTTACCATGTCAAATAAGTCGTCAGTTTATCCAAATAACGCTTGTTTGTTAATCTGTCACACAGACTTGTGAGGAGCTGCAGATCACGCTGAGACCTGCCGCTCTGCTCGCCACAGCAGCCCGCCTCATTACGCTGTCACTGCCGAGAGAAAGTTCACTAATGAACCGATGATCTATGCGGCTTCAAAGAGATGCAATGCCAGCTGTACAGTTTCCGTAACATTTTAAAACATGAAATAAAAATGAAAGGATACTTTGCTGCCTTTTCACACTGATTCTTTGCCATAAGTTCAACGTTACTTGTAGAAAATTCATCATTTCATTCACTGAGTGAAATTCTGATTGTCTTTCATGATGACAGACACTTATGACTCAATCTTCAAAAACTATAAAATGTTCATGAATTTTTCTGGTTAATGCAGGTGAAATTTTTTTCACATGGAGAAAAAAAAGAATGGTGTTACAGAGCACTCCTGCAGCACTATACGTATGCATCCAGCATGAACCCCGCCCACCAAGTAGGGCTAAGGTCGGCAGGGGAAACAAGCCGGATCTAACGGTACCGTTCAAAGACTACGGTACCAATCATCATCAGCAAAACCAGTGAGGTTGCAGGGGACTACAAAGCTACACGCATGCACGCACGCACACGCACACACACACACACACACACACAACCACCAGCAGTTTCAAGGTCTGCAAGATTAGCTTGGTAATCTTGTATGTTGCTGGGTCACAGTGTCACCAGAACCTGAGCGGTGACTGTCGGTGGTGTTCACTGGTTTGCCGTTTGAGCCGTACAGCAGAAACAGAGTAACCTGAGTGTAAGCTATGGTGAATATTTGCTAGTAACAGCTGCATGTCCGTCCCTCAGGCTGGCAGCACCGGGAGCTCCCCATCTGTTGAGGACAGGGCTGCCGGTGCTGCACGTGGGCTGGGGGACAGGTAGACTGATGTCACACGCCAATGACTCAAGCACCTCCAACTGTACAGCCAGAAAGCTGGTGAGAGCACAGCGCCCTCCAGAGGTGGATCTAAGGAGCGTGTTGATCAAAGCCTCGTATGACAATCTTCAGCAGTAGAGTGGTGGTGTTACAAACCTTTGGGGCCGAGCTTCTTGAGGACCTGAACGGCGGTGCTGCCCTTCTCCTTGTTCAGCACGGACACCACAGAGTCAGCAGGGTGGGACACGATGGCACAGAACACACCAGCTGCACACAGAGCAGAAAAACATCAGAGCAATGACCTCTGACCTCACTGACCTCACAATGCGTTTTTGTGGTCCGTTCACAATCAGGTCAATAATTTATTTGTACTTGCCATTTTATTCCCTTGCCAGGCGAAAATGTTTGTGTTGGACAGTGAAGCAGACGAGATTTTTTCCCTCTCAGGAATCAGGAAGGAGAAGTCGTGACCCGCCCTCCTCTGCCTCTGATTGGCTGAACTCTGTGCCTCCGTTGGTCAGATTTGTCAGGTTCAGGATAAGAATATCAGGTCAGCCAATGAGAAACAGACGAGGGCAGGTCATATCTTTGCCATCCTGAGATCCTCTCCCGTTTAGCGCTCTATCCTGACTGTGGATAAAATAATAGACTCATGACGCTTCTCTCCTGGATTAATCGAGTCGCTCCGTGCAAGTTGTGTGACCTTCCGAACAATTTATCCACCGTGTCAGCGCAGCAATCACAGACTGGAGCCACAGTGAGAGAGATGCTAGCTGCATCAAGCTGCACACAGGAAGTCAGAGACACAACAGCAACGAATCGACCAGTTTCCAGAATAAAACACGCTGTGCAGATTGTTTTCTTTTACTACATGAATTATTTTAGGCTTTAATAAACTGAGAGCAGCATTTTCTTTTTTTATAAGTGTTTCTTTTAGGAGCAAACAGTAAGTTAGATAACTTCTCAAGTCCTCAGGCAGCCACCGCACTGATTTACGCACAGGACTTGTTACATTTAGAGTGAAGGGTTTCAATCTGAAGTGATCCCACACTTTGAACATCTGTTTTTTCTCTGGGCTCTCTCTTCTTTTTGCCTCTCGCTTCCTCTATTTTGCAACTCACGCCAGATCTCACATTTATGTTACAGCAGACTAACAGTGAAAGCGCGTTGTGTGACAGAAATGACCCTCTGTGTCCAGCTGTTTAGTTTAGCTGAGCGCGATGCAGTCATGCGGGACGATACAACAGAGCACTTCGCAGCGTTTACAGTTCTGGATTAAACAAAGTTTAAAACGAGTAACTCGATTACTAAAATGCCCCGAGCCGTTTCGTTTCAGCCTCGTTAGTCACATCACCAGTTTGTGAAAAGCATCTTTTCACGGCAGCTTCTTTAAAATAATTTCAAACGGCACATCACTTCATCAGGTTTAGCAAACAAGAACTGAGGGAGCACTCAACTGTTTCCATTCTATACACTGATTGAGCTGAAACAGCCTGTTAGCACGTTAGCATGTCGTAACAACTGAGTCTGTTTGTGTTCTTCACTTCTCTGCTCAAAATGTTGCCTTCTCTCTGCTTCTGCTTGAGAGGTTTGAGATGGCTTCAGAAACTGTCAGCACGTCGTTGGTTTCGGTTTCAGCCGGTTAGAGAGGAATTTCTTCTTCTTCTGCTTCTCTCGTAACCTCACAGGCTTCCTGCGGCCGGACACCAATCTACAGCCAAACCGTTCTCTTGTTACTTCAACAACTGATTATTGGCTTTCCAGCTTTACTGAAAATGTGTTTTTGTTCTGCTCTTCAGTGGCAGAAGCAGGTTTTTCATCTGTCATTTTTCTTTGGGGGTTCTTCATAAATCGGCCTTTGCAGGATTCAGAGAATTTCACAAAAACGACACTGTCCTGGAGACGGTTCTGAATCACCAGTACTGTGTAGTTTCCCGCTCAGATTTCCACTTACTCACCGATGTAACCGGCCACGAAGGTGACCACCAGCTGCTCAGGCTTGCTGCACTCACTGCGGGGCTTGGGAACAACGTACTTGTAGAGCAACTCCACAGTTCGCTCAAAGCAGGCGAACTTCATCATGGTGTAGGGGATCTGCCTCATCCACAGGGGCACCACCCCCTTATAGAAACTGCAGCGGAGGGACGAGAGGAGGTGTGAACTCAAAACTATCAATTCAATCAAAGAACTGAACATGTAAGACACTCAGAAAACTGGGAATTAATACGATATTATTCATACGGTTACAAATTGTACTTATCGGTCCCATTCTTAATTGATTACTAATCAGTTTCAGTAAAGAGAGGCCTGCACAGGTTTTCAGTGTTGACGCAGTTTAATAATCTTAAGTGTCTGAATGTATTTTAACGTCATCTTTCTTTATGTCTCAGACCTTTCAAATATCAAACACAGTTTACTGGCTCATTCAGTTTCATGCTTCAGTTATAATGAATGCTGACAAACTGTTCTGTAAATCTGTTGGTGTGTTGCTCCTTCAGCTGCTTTGCTAAACTGACCATGTTCATACGTTTGGTGAGCACTATTCTGCCTCACATGCAAAAAATCTGTCGCTAAGACTCTGTGTACTTTACATCCACAAACTAAAACAAACTAGAGAACCTGGAGTTACATAAACCAGAAGCAAAGATGAAAGACAGCGGCCTGAGCGAGTGAGGGAAGGCGGGGCTACTTGGGCATTTAAGTGTATGTATTAACTTGCATCAGTTTTTTTCCCCAACATGTCAGCTCGTGCAGGGGGTGCAGTGCAGAAGTGGTGGTGACAGACATTGTCGTATTTTCTGCAAAAACAGTCAATCCTAAATTTTCCATGCCAAATTAAAAAAAAAAAAATCGACCCACATGTGGCCAGAGTTAATTTCAGACCCCGTCGGAGGGATTTTACGTGACATTTTGACCAGTGAGACTGGATGAACGATGGAAGCTCTGCTGATCATTGGTGAACCAGCAGAACCCGTCCCACCTAATTGGTT
Organism: Naso brachycentron; assembly: GCA_029874485.1. Classification (NCBI taxonomy): domain Eukaryota; kingdom Metazoa; phylum Chordata; class Actinopteri; order Acanthuriformes; family Acanthuridae; genus Naso; species Naso brachycentron. The sequence continues at coordinate 247,439 of JAQFJA010000015.1, forward strand.
GGTAAGACTCCAACAGGTTACAGAAGAACAAGATGACCACTTTAACACAGACTTTAAGGCATTCTTAATGCATTTTAAACCTTAGAACACAGGGAGACTAAATATCATTACAAATCTTAAGTTGAAAATTAACCCATTTACGGATTTCACGTCTAAGCCAACTTTCACTGTAATGATATAAAATGTGCCACACTATGTTTTGTGTGTCCGTCCCTCAGGCTGGCAGCACCGGGAGCTCCCCATCTGTTGAGGACAGGGCTGCCGGTGCTGCACGTGGGCTGGGGGACAGGTAGACTGATGTCACACGCCAATGACTCAAGCACCTCCAACTGTACAGCCAGAAAGCTGGTGAGAGCACAGCGCCCTCCAGAGGTGGATCTAAGGAGCGTGTTGGCCTCAATAATCTATTTTCCTTCAAACACCACCGCAAACATTCCTGTTTACGAAGAGTTAGTTACTTCAGAGATGCTACTGGCAGCAGCACTCCAAAACTGAATGCTGAAAAAATGTAAGAAGGCAGCACACTTACGCCCAGAGCCCTTCCTCGGCAAACATCTTGGGGACACACTGTCTGAGGGTGTTGGCATAGCCCGGCTGGGTTTGGATACGAACTTTCACAGCCTCCATGGGAGCCAGAGCAATGTCAGCAAAGAACTCTGCGCTGGCCGAGGCCGCCAGGTACAATGATGTCCTCCACAGATAGGTGTTCTCCTGTTGGGTGACACAACACAACAGGGTTTCACACACTGACACAGACAAATGCAAAGCTTCTTGCATAATATGGTTTTCAGATGCTGCCACAGCGACCTGCAGAATGCCCAGGACACTCCACATGATATCAGAGCCAACTGCCTAAATGAGCCACATGATTTTTTAAATGCACTAATATTGGCTCTCGTCACTGCGCCTGAATCAAGTGTGTCAAATGGCAACACATTCCAAACGATACATGTATTTCCAGAGCCGGGGAAGCTCGTGGTGTGTTCAGTCTCAGTCTTCTGTGAACTGAGCCGCCTGCCACGGATTGGACATGAGCATCATCACCGTCAGTGAACGCGGGACAGCAGGAGCTTCCTGCTGAGGAGACGCTTCAGTTCACGGTTGTGTTCGTTTCTTCAAATATTTTTGAGCCTCTGGAAATGGGGAGATGGTGCATAAAAATGCCTATAATTGCTAAATGGTTAAAGGAACTCTGTCAGTCCGAGCTCGCGGAAAAGTAGATGCCACTCGTCTGTCTGTGCAGATGCTTCGTGCAGCTCACACCATGGCGACAGCGTCCTTCCTCGGCAGCAGGACGCAGGAAGCTCTCACTGTCCCGTGTTCACTCAGTGACAAACTTGAGCTCTCACAGGAAAAAAAACTGCTAAACTTATCCTTAAAGCCTTGTAGTATAAATTAAGAGGCCACAGCAGCTCAGAGCGAGCGTAGCCGTTAGCTGGATTAGCTTGTGCTGTCAGTGCTGCTACAATTAAGCTGTTAAGGTTTTGGTTTTTAATAATGTTGCTTAGTTAGTGGCTTTGCTCATGTCTCACTCACTCAATCACTCACACACACACTGGACGATAGGCAATATGGCTGCACAATATATCGTAAATTTAGCGTCACTGCTTTATTAACATGTGTGATAGAGGTGTTGCAAAGGACTGCTGAAACTGCCATACATGGTTAATTTCACACGCTGTGCATTCAGACGCTGTATGTCATATTTAGCCAGTCAGACAAGTTCCTGCTAATACAAAGATTGACAATTGCAGCTTCACATTAAAAGTATTTAACTAGCAAAATGAAACTTAACTTTTATTTTGAAGCAAAACAGTGGTCATTTTCAGCATTTGAGGACACTGGATCAATTTTAAATGTGTGTGGGAGTAGTTTAATACCGTCTGTGAAAGTAACAGAAGAAGGACAGACCTGCTGAATGAAGTGGCAGGTGACGAACTAACGTTAACATTAAACGTTACTTCTCTCTCTCAGTCAAGTTTTCAACTTCTCTTTTAGCATCCGAAATGTTTTGAAGTGGGTGCTTTTGCATTTCAGTTTGACAATCATCCACCATCATACAGTCCAGCTGGTCAACTCTCCATATTCTCATCATTAGTGAAGTGTCACCACTTCTCTCACAACTGTGTGCAGCCTCTAAGCTGCTGGTCTCACGGCTGCTGCTGTACGGACAGAGCGTCCATCCGTCTGACAGACGAATATTGTTTTTATTCTGGGGCACCGGTGGACGAGTAACGTCACTGTAATCAGTGTACGCTACACCAGCGTGTCAAACTGGGAACTCAGTTACAGTGGAAAGCCTTCAACCAGGTTACACTGTCATGTACTTGAGCAGCAGGTCGGTGTCACACACACACTCACACTGTCTGAAGTCTGTTAGCAGCACAAATCTAAAGGTGAAAGGCATTAAAACTGTAAACTAGTTTTTCAAGTGTATGTTATAAAGAGTGAATGTTGATGTTAAAAACAAATAAAAACCTAAATGACCAAAAGAAATTAAACTTACATATTTGTTTAATTATTGTATCGTCATCACAATATTCAACACCATCATCGCATATCGCAAGTTTTCCCGATATCGTGCAGGCCTAATGTGCACCGTGAAACATCATGATGAACAATGACATCATCGTTTGGGGGGCTGTTAGGCAGCAAAAGCTATATTTTTTTCCCCTTCATCTTTTCTTCTGCTCATTTAGTGCGCTGATAACTTTAAACATTGTCACTTTTGTTAATGGTGTTGCTACTTTGTGAAATAAATGTGTGGGAGGC
>JAQFJA010000015.1:287614-305751 GCA_029874485.1 Naso brachycentron
GTTCCTCTGTCCTCCACACATCTTCCTTATCCTCGCCTTACTCCTGTCCTCACTCCCCTTCATCCTCCCACAGCTATTCCTCTGTCCTCTACAGCTCCTCCCCTGCTTTTACTCCCTCGAGCTCCTACCTCACCTCTGGCTCCTCCAGCTCCTACAGTCACTCCACCCACTACACTCCCCTCTACCCCAGATACTACAGCTCTTACCGGCCTTAGCACCAATGCCAAACTGTGCTTCCTCTTACCCGAAGCCTTTTGAAAGCTTTCTTACCAGACTCCTCATTGACACTCAAACTGCAACTCCCATCATCCCTCTCTTTCTGTCACCTGAGAGAGTGTGGGCTCACAGAGAGGAGGACAGAGTGGTTTCCTGTTTCCTGTGCCTAAGCTTTGGCCTATTGGTTCTGAATGTTCTGTGACTTCGCTCAGGGATTTGCCTAAGGAGCACAAGCAGCCCCGCCTTCCTTTTATTCAGAGGCTGCTGATTGGCCCACAGGTGGACGTTAATAGAGACTTTTTATGAGAGTTTTTAGTGTTTATGTTCTTCAGGTTGAGACCACGCCTGCATGAAGTGATTCGAACACAGAGACCTTCAGGCATTAGCTGACACTTGACGGACACTTTACGTTTGAATGAAGTCCATGACATGTTAAATACTGTCCTCTATATTCAGAGTAATACCCACGCTGTCTCACATGAACACACACACTGTAAACCACACGTCTGTCGCTGCGAACCTTCTCCTTCACTCTCACTGAGGTACTTCAGGGTTCAGTGTGAATCAAACTAACTTGCTTACAGGAAGTGTTTTCAGATCATGTCCATGTAGCAGTTTTGTGATGTCCACATTCAAAGGAAGTGATGTCATCTGTCTGTGTGTGAGAAGAGTTTTAAAAAGACCCTGCCGTGTTTTACACTGGTGCCCACACCTGGATAGAGGCTGTCATTCCAAGTGGGCTTGCTTGGTGGATTGCCACTTTCAAAAAGTTTTCAGAATTGGACCAAAAAAAAAAAAAAGGTGTGAGAGCGGTGTGTTTGAGCGGCGGTTTGGTTTGTGTGAAGCATGCTGACACCTTCAGTGTTTCAGCTTCCACTGAACTCTGTGATCTGTCACACTTGCATCATTACACACACAGCTGTAGACGAGGAGGGACAGACGAGTCATTCACACACACACACACACACACACACACACACACAGTGTTCACTGTTAAACTCTCCAAAAAGAATCTGTTAGTACACCTGAATGATTATTCTTCCTTTCTTGTTGCCATCATCAACCTTCAGCCATTTCTTTTCATCTCTAGCACCACCAAGTGGTTGGTTGTTATATAGCAATGTTTATAGCTATGCATGGTCGTGTTTGGATGCTCTAACACTGCAGACTTCTTTCCACACAAGAAATGGATCTGGTGGAGGTGAAAGCTGTATGAAAGGTCGAGGCAGGGAAGAACTTCAGAGAAGGAGGAAGTGATGTCGAGAGCACTCAAACATGGCATCAGGCCAGTGAGGACAGGCTGAGTCCTCACTGTACCAAGAGGCAACATGACATTGCTTTCTCCTCATTTCCTGTTTGAGATGCTTTAAGGGCAGCTGACTGAGCAGGCAGATTATTTTCTAATAATCCTGTTGGATTGCTGCGCTGGCGGGGATTTGAAGTATTAATGTTTTGAAGGAGGGTTTGAATCTCACAATAATTTATAAATTGCCTCTTTTGGTCCTGCACAACCTTGACCAGTTTCAAATCTGACCCTTGTGCAAATGAACCTGTTTGTCATTCTTTGCCAATTTCTTTGAGCCAAACGACTGCTAACGTCACTGCTAAGAATGACACTGTTAGTTTTGATTAATTAAATCTTTTGTAATATAATAAATCAATTTAATCAGTTTTAAACTGTGTGGGTTTTTTTTCAGTCCAGCAGTTTTGTGAATGACTGTGTGATTCAGCTAAGACGAGAGACCTTACTCAACAAACACGTGATTGACAAATGTGTGAATATTCGAGTATCTTTTTGTTCGCAGAGTGAGGAAGTTATTCAAAAATATTCCGACTGACCATCACTGCTGGTTTCAGAGATAATGGTGAACCATTTGCAGAGTTTCGTCCCGTAACTGTGAAGGAAGACTCATTCACGGTTCTGCGCTGCACTCAGGGAGCGTGATTCACCTCCTTCAATCTGTAGGATGTCAGCAACCAAACCAGGTGACTGTTCGTACCGTGATACTGTTTTGACGGACAGATTAAATCTCCCAAACTGGATCTGAATTAGAGTTAATTTCTAGTTAAGGAAAGGAAGGAACTGAGTGTCAAGGAATTCAAAAATATGCTTGTAGAACTACACTTCTTTTTTCAATCTTACCCAGAGTCACAGGAGAAGACTGAAATCGGTTTCATGTGGGTCTCCAGCACAGACGCAGTCTGAGGCTTTGTGTCGCCCAGAACAGCACAAAAATGGGATGAACAGGAAACTAGCAGCTCATGCTGCAGATATCTGCAAAGTAGAGTGGAAAGAAACTCATGTTATTCCAACATGTGAGCACTTCAGGACTTCTTAGCTGCTTGAATTGCTTTCTACATTTGTAGTTAAAAGAGATCCAAACAGTTCAAAGTGAGTAAGAGTCAATTTTCTGTGTTATTGTTGTGATCATAGCAGCCAGTCCAAGAGTTCGTTGACACTTGTGCCACGTGGGAGATGTAGCAGCTGTCAGAAACACCTGATAACTTCGATCAGGTTTAGAAAGAGAAGGCTGTCCTGAATCAGTTTCCCAGTCTGACCAGTCTGACCACATCTGACTGACCAGGCGCCAAAAACTAGAACAACACTTTGCAGGGACTGTTTTGTTCACCCAGTACATTCTTCACATTTGATCAGAGACACTAAATTCTTCAAATGTTTTTTTAATGAGCTGTTGGCTAGCATCAGATCTGAGACACACGCACGCACACACGCCGTGCCTGCAGTGCCCGCACAGTAACACACTCACCTGTGTGGTTCTTTACAACGTGCTTCCTTTATTCTTTCAGTTTTCAGAAAAACTCTAAATTCTTGCTCCTCAAGCTAAAATGCTGTTTTTGTTTGTTTGGTCTGTGTGTATTTTTGGTTTTGACTCAAATTATTTTACTTGGAGGAGAAAATGATTCCACTGAGTCAGATAGCAGATTTTTTTTTTCAGAATACACACTCGGCAAATACTTGCCTGTGTCCCATTCAGCTTTTCTTCCATGTCCATCTTTTTTGTCATTTTACATCACTGGAGGCTTTCTTTACCATTTTTCTTCTTTCATTCATTCAGACCGTCACTGTTGTCCACTTACTTTTTCAAACACTGGAACTGACCACACCCTTGTGACTGCGACGCACACGGTTTTCAGTCTGCAACATGGGGCAAAAAACTTCTCTGACAGTAAATCTTTTTCCCAGATTTCTGATTGGCTCTTGGAGAGTTGTCTTTGCTCTGATAGGCCGATACATTGCTCTCAGTCTGCAATCTGAGTTTAAGGAGCAAATGGCATTTAAGGGGGAGTCTTCTTACATTTTCTCCATTAACCGTCTCTTTAATGGCACATCGTGAAAGTAAGACAGAACAAAAAGTTCGACAAGAAAATATTTTAGATTCACATAAAAGTTAAATCACATCCTTCCTGATCTTTTGATGTGTGACTTTAATGAGTAAACTGAATCAGACATTTAGCTGAAAGTTAAACACTTCCTGTTTTGTACAAATCATATACTTTACTGCTGACCATTGTCTAAAAAATGTACATATACAGTAATACTCCTTATGTTGTAGTCTTCTTGACCGAGGGTAGCTCATGCAATTTAAAAAAAACGTTTGATTTAAAAAAAAAAAAAGTCAGCTTCAGATGAGAGGTGAAACAACATTTGACAGGTGCCAAAACAGAAAACAAAGTGACTTCCTCCTGAAGAAGAAAGGTCGCCACATGACCTGAAGTTTGTGTGTGAAGGTGCAAAAATCTTCACACTGATTTTATGACAATGAAAAGAAGAACTTGGGCTCAAAAAGGTGAGAAACCACAGTGAGAATATGACATTAGTCAGCGTAATGTGGATGAGGTTTAATGACTGATAATAACTTCAGCCATGTTAAATGGTTCCTCATTTAAAAAAAAAAAGATCTGATACAAAATGTTTCCTGGACATATTTTTCAGACAGATCTTTGTCTCAGCTGGTCAGCGATGCTGTAAGATTATCACTCACGCAGACGAATGTTCAGCTTCATTTTTATCTCAAACTGACAACATTGTGTCAGGTGAGGGGGCGGAGTCGAGGTGATTCAAAAGTGGACTTAAACATGCTGAAAATGAACATTTTGTCTGGATGTAACCTGGATCTTGGCTGAGGAAGGAAACCAGTGTGATCTCCTCTCTGTGATACACACACCCGTCTCCCTGTTCTCCACCAACACACCAACTCAAGCTACATAAAAATGTTAGCACTGAGAGACAACCTGAAGTCTGCCAAATGTAGTTTTCTGCCCCATGCTACACCTGTGCAGTTTCATGTTTGTGCTGTTTCCTGTCAGACAGACTCGAGGTAAAGCGGTCAGCTCTGCCGGCGTGGCTTTAGTTTGATTAGGAGCCGTCTCTGCACTGAGTGGAATATGTAAACCACAGCTTGAGTTCATGTAAAGTTGGGTTTTCAAGAAATGTCACAGTGTAAAAGGTATTTGTTCAGGCAGGCTGCTTCCCATACAACATTCTGTTGGTTTCAGTCTTTAGTTCACAGCTTTTATGATTGCTTTCCAAAAAATTCTGTTATTGCTTTGAAGCAAAGAGCCCATTTATTGCTTTGCTATTAAAGACACTGAATATTTTAATGTGAGGAATTTTCCCTTACAGACATTTCATAAAGCTACAGCGCTGACCGTCCCAGAGAAATAATCTTACCGACTGAATCTGACTCAAGTGGAGCAGAGCCCAAAACCCCTGCTGAAACTCAACTTATGGCACATTTCTTCTCCTCAGCTTGTGACTGGAGGCAGTTAAATATCTTTAAAGAGCTCTGGGCTACAATTTCTAAAAGGCAGCTACGCTAACTAACCAAGGACTTATGAGGATTGTAGGAAACTCCTTGGTAACCAAGTAGCTCTCAAAGTGGGTCTGTCCATAGAAGAAATGTCGTTTGTTGTCAGATCTTACAAATGAAATGGACTGAAAATAAGACTTGTCTGCAGTTCTTTAGAGGGATCTGATCACGAGTGCTGCTCATACAACCAAAACAAAAAGAAAGGAGGAGGAAAAGTTGCCAAAAACCTGCAAAATCCATCACACAGAACGAAGCACAAGTCAACGGCAAGCTGCTCACTGCTGGCACTGAGTCGTTCTCTTCAGCCGGACCAATACTGACAAGTGTCAAACTGAGAACGCCACACCTGGCGTTTGTAGCAGGTGTACACAAGTCACACATAACACACGACTAATGCACACGACTAACACACATGACTAAAATAACACACATGATTAAAATAACACACATGGAGTCACAGGAGTCACAGTCCCGTCCTAACACACTGTTACGGTGCTCAGAAGTACAAGACGTAACGTCCGGCTAAGAATGATCCCGTTCTGAAGCCGCAGACGTTTGCAGTGTGACCTGAGGTCAGTCAGCCGGCTGTGGCTAATGTTCCCAAACACAGGAAAGGCTGGGCAGAGCTGGTTTGGAAACCAGGGACGGCCGCTCTCACAGCAGTGAAGCTGACAGCAGACGGTCTCTGCCGGTGTGAACAGAAACAGCTTTTACACTGAGCTTTGAGGTGGAACTGTCGCCAGTGAAAGATGGACTCCTCTTAAACTGTGACTGAAACCAGCTGGCCTGCTGTCATTGGAACTGTTCAATACATCCATGATGACATCAACAGACCCACGATGAGGGTCCCACCCACCTGAGGAAAACAAACACGTGGTGTCTCTGCACGCACGATATTTCCAGCCTTTTTGCCTCGATTCTTTCTGAACGTGCTCAGCCATCGAACGTCCTGAATTAAAGTCAAATCATTTTTATGAAATGTCTGTCCTGTTCAAACTCAAATTTTCTCCCACAGCATCATGTTGCATTACTGACTATTTCACCTGACAAACAGTTGAGTTTTATTGTGATCAAACCTTAGTGTTTTTGCTCTGCAAACATTCAGACTGTCAGATGTTAAACTGTGTCTGAAGCCTGTTTGAGCGCACGCCACGTGTTTTAAAGCTTTAACTGTACAGTGTTATGTTACTGTAAACATCAGTGAATTACACTGTGTGGCCTGTTTTGTCTCTGGGTGGTAGATTTTCCTTCTCTCTCCTTTTTATATCTCTTTGTTGTTAAGAGTTAAAGGTCATAGATAAATGTCCAATTCTTTAACGCCACAAAAGTTTAAGAGAAAAAAAAGAGGAACTTTCCCTCAAAACAATAAATCCAACCCAACCTTAATGTTCCTCATGCATAGGTGAGTGTTGAGTCATTATTTATATCTTCTGTCATCTTTAAATCTGTAAGCTGTGGGTCGTCTAACAGTGTCAGTGTTTTGCAGATCGTCAGTAGCCTTCTGCCACAGTGTCGCTCCTCGTTCCATCCCCAGAGCTGAGCGTCTGAGCCTGCGTGACTTCTTTCATGGTAAAGCAACATCGCAGTCACATGACCTGCACGCTCACAGACTCACTGTCACCGCCCTCACACATAAGACTTTGGATCCAGCATGAGGTCCACATTTGTGGTTTTGAGTAAATTGTCTGAACGAGTGTTGGATCCATCACAATGACACGTGTCCTGCAGAATGAGCTGAAATATCTGTGGTGACTGTCAGACATTTTATCGGTGCCATTAATACGAGAAAACTTTTTTTGTGTTTTGGTTCATATCCAAATTCCTGCAAACTGTGCAGATATTTGAGGAGCTCGTTAGAAACTGTTAGCATGCTGACACCCTGCACTCAGATGGGGAACATGGCAAACATTACACCTTCTTAGCATTAGCACCTGTGTTAGGCTGCGCACACACACACACACACACACTGCTCTGTCAGGATACTTCACCTGTGATCTGTGTGCATCTTTCCTCAGTGTCTGCTCAAAGATCTCAGGTTCATGCTGCTGCACAGACGAGTAACAAACTGGTGTAACTTGAGATACTTCACACAACAGAACAGTGCTCTTACAAAGCTACATTTTGAGTATTGGGGTCTCTAAGGTAATTTACTTTGAGGGGGTATTTTTCTGCATATGATAACTGGAGAACGTATTTTCCATGCATTTTGAAGACTGGACGGCAGGTTCTCTCTCTCTCGTCAGCGGCAGAGTGGATCTCTCAGCTGACGCTCATCATCAGCGGCTTCCTCAGCTCCTTCAGTCGTCCGTCTCTGTGGAAAACAAAACCAGACACCCAACACTCTGGACCCACAAGTCTCCCAACAATTTGTCCAAAGGAACTTGCTCACCTGAAATCAGTCCCACAATTCCTCTGAAGGGGGCGTGGCTAACGCTCACATGGCTTTGGAGAAGCAGAAGTGCTCCTGCCCACATGTGAACATGGTGACTTTGTCATTGTCACAGTTGCTGTGTTCATCTGCTCAGGTTGGGCGTCTTGAATGATCAAAATCAAATTAATCCTCTTCTTGTGTCACCCACAATCATTTTTGTGGCCTTTTGCATAGACATTTCATTGTTTTAATTTTTTAACACATTTAAAAGTTTAAAATCCCCAAATGTGTATTTCTGTGTATCACAACAGTACGACACCACTGAACAGACTGTATTTCATAAAGAATGTGCAGCTGTGTATATTCCAGTTTTTGATGCTTCAGACCTTCAAACTGCTTCTTTTTAACACATGTGCACTTTGTTTTTCATGCTGTATTTTCCTCTTAAACGTGTGTTATCTGTCTGCATTGAAAATGAAGAGAAATCTTCTGAAGGACAGGCACAAAATGAAGCAATGCATTCCAAAAACCTGCTGTGGGTGACTGTTAGCATCATATCCAAAGGTGCAAAAAGCAGAACGTAAACTCATCCTCAGTGTTCACGTGGCAGAGCTCGCATGTAACTTCAGACAGCAGTGAGGCTCTTTCACCGTAAAATAAAACGTAATTCATCCACAAATGCAGAGTCACTTCCATCACATTCTTAACTGCCAAAAGCAGAATCCAGCAGAACCCAGCTGAATGTGAGCGAAAGAAAAGAAGGAAGAAAAACAATGTAAATGATTAAAAATGAGTCGACACGGCATCACAAACACGGTGCCTACTCAAATCTAAAGGTAACAAACTGAAGTGTACCTGCGTTTGTCTCTGAAACTACAGAGTCTGAATACTGCAACACTGAAGTCACAAAGAAATGTAATGATTTTTCATGTTACTGATATTTACAGGATGAGCATTAATAATGTTGCTGTCTGTTTGTATCTGACATATTTCCTGTTCAAACTTGAGGTAAACTTGTGACTCTCACTTTTTCTTTTCTAGCTGTTTCAGATCCTTTAAACTACCAACGTGCCACTGAGATAAAAGTTAGAAGATCAGACTTGAATCATGTCGGCCTGAACTTCTAAAAATAATTCTGTACGAAGCCGCAGTGATGGACCGGGAGCCCTCTGAAAAAGATAAAGGAGGACAATTTTTATTTCATAAAAATCCACATTTTGAGCCATTTCAACCACAGATACAAAACCAAACAAAAAAACCCAACATGGAGCAGTACTGACCATGACGACAACACGGATATCTTGTCCAATTTTCTGGAATTCCTTGATTGTTTTAAGTCAGCAATCTTTATATAATGACAATGACATTAAGATATTCAAACTATGTCAGACACCCAAAGAGAGACTGATTTGATTTTTGTGCTCAAATGTGTTAAATTACAGAAGTCAAGAGTTCTTTTTCATTCTGTTATCTGTTTCATTATCACAGGATAACGGCTCGTTTTCCCGAGATAACGGGTTTAAAAAAAGAGTCCATTTTTAAAGTAAAATTTTTTAAAAATGGTGGAGATGCTGTGGGGATCACGCAGTGAAACAAAAGCCTCATAACCTTAATAATGTCTTTATCACTGCCCGTCTGATAATATCGTCTTTATCTGAGCAGCTGCTGGCTGATGCAGACATGGGAGTCAGTCAACATCTTTGATTATCACAAACATGATGTTTTCCTGATGATCCTCACATCGTAGCTGTCTGCTCCAACTGCAGGAAAGGACACATTTATACCTTTATTTCCTGTTCATTTATGAATCGTCCCCAACGGCAGCAGAGATCTTGAAGAAACGAATCTGTGAGACCATGAACTCGACACAGGGCTCACCAGATAAATTATCATGGGAAAACAAGCCCTGCAATCCCGTGATAATGAAACGATTTTTTTGTGAGTTTGAGAAAAGAGAATTTTCTGTACTAAATCACAAACAGAATTCATAAATATCTTGAATGTCTCCTCCAGTCACTGTGTCTCAACCACAGCTGAGTTCACTGAGTTTCAGTTTCCGGCTGTTTGTGGGCTCAATCTTTAAACACTAAAGAGAATTTTCCATTATTTCTTCTTACTGTCTTTTTGAATACCCTCACTCTGACCCAGAACGCAGGGTACCAACCACAGACCACTGAGAAGTGAAGCTATGATAGATCACGGTCCATATTTCCCCCACGTGTCTCTCTGCTGATGACAGCTGTCTGTCTTCTTCCAATGAGAAGGTGAGCGTCAGCAGCATGGTACAATGAGCGTCCACGCTTCCCTCTGTGTGCAGTTCTGCAGCTTGACCTGCAGAGGGTGTAAAATCAGCTCACCTGTCCCTTTGAAACCACACTTGGCTTTTGTGGACAGGTGTGTAGTCAGTGAAAGGTTACACTCTGCAGATTACACAGTGTTCTGTCAATGGCATCTCTGAAAACTTTCTCAGGTTTTTTAAAGGAGCATAAGGAAGCCTTCAATTATTATTAAGATCAACAGGAGTAATTTGGTCCTCACACTGATATCGTATAATAATATCTGGCTCAGTCAGCCCACTGACACAAAACATTTGTTTTGCCTGTCCAGCTTGTGAATTTGAAGCAGCCACTTTATTATTATTTCAGATACAAGCAGGAGTCTGTCTGCGCTGAGGGGAATTTTCAGGCAGTTGACCACATGTGGATTTTTGTTTTTCTTTTTAATGGACGAAGCTGACATTGTCCCCAACACCTGCGCCGCTCATCTCACTTCGCAGCAGTCAACCTGCCAAGCTTTGATAAGCAAGACTTTTCATGGTGACATGAAAGAGACTCTGACAAATTCCAACAAAACTCAATAGTTAAGGGCAGAATTGTCCATCTTAGACTTTTGAAAACAAACAGAGCTGCACTGTAAGAATCACATGACTTGCCTTACTCTCCACAGTCATCCACCAATCACATCCTCAAAATGTTCCCATCTCTCCCTTTTGCTCTGCATCAGCATTTCTGTAACACCACCAGCATCCACCTGCAGTCTCTGATTTGCAACATTTGTTCATAGAGTCAATGTAAATCAAGTCAGTTTTATTTATGTGGGGCCAAACCCCAGCAAACTTGTCTCGACACTTTACTTTCTAATTAAACTTTCAGTGACCCAACAATTAAAAGCAAGCTCTTGGCGACAGCAGCGAGGAAAAACTGATAAAGTGATGAGTTCAGAGCCTGGACGCCAAGCTCGTGTGAATGCTGACTTGTGTTATAAAAGCACTTTGAGTAGAACACCTTATTTGAATACAGTCCACTGACCATTTGAAGCCATTTGAAACTTTCACCTGTGCTATTTCTGTGCTGATGGACTCTGTCACCTGAGTGCAAAACCTCAAACTGTTCTGCAGAAGCTGATCAGGAGCTTTTTCAGAATCAAACTCCTTCGCTGGCACACACAGCCACCTCAGTATGTAAATAAGTTGTGTGCTACATTACCCAGACTAAAACATAACATTTCAGTAGTGCACCTTTGTTACTGTGCTGACAGTTTATCCACCAAAAGTTTTCTGCTCTCCTTAGTGAACGCAGCCACTGTGCAGTAAGAAGAACATTTTTAAAAAGGAAGTAAGGCTTTCCAGGCAATCTTGAACATTTCCTCACAGTCACAGTCCTGTGTCTCCCTGCCTCAGCATATTGTCCACTCAGACACGCTGCAGATAAGATCCCATCACCCTGATCAACAGAAAGCCAAAGAAATTAATGACAACTACAGCAAAACAGAACTTCAGTTTGTAAATTTGTATGTTGTAATTTGAGACCCTTTCTGCTCTCGACCACACCGCTTCTCTGCCTGTCGTCTCTCTGAATCTGCTCACACTGGAGCCAAAGGTGGCAGCCGTCATCGGTGACAAACCAACACAAAAATAAATTTAAAAAAAGACTGAGTCAAAATGCGTTTGATTCCAAGACGAGACCCTCAAGAAGTGGTTAAGACCAGGACGGATCATGAGAACTACTTTAGATTTTACACCTTCATACAGGTGTCCCTCAGTCACTGAACGCAGGCGCAGCGTGTTTGGATGAAAGTCTGCAGACTCCTCCCCCAGCAGTGCTTTCTCTTTTTTTACTTCTTCAGTTTTAATCCATGTGGGACTAAAGTCCCTTCTAGGCTCAGATTTACAAATCACTGCTGCAGGAGGAAATGGTAGCCGTGTGTTCCAGAGGAAGTGATGTCAGAGGAGCAACTTGGTTTCGGTGATAAACTGTGTACATGTTGCTGTCCGTTAGGGAAGGACTGCAGAGGGTGATTGATTACCTCAATCGATCCGCTCAAGACAATCTCCATTTTGGTTCTACGTGAGGAGACTACAGCGGGGCCTCAGCCCCGAGCTTCCCACCTCTGTCCCAGCCGTCTGTGAACATTTGTCACGTCAGAGGCGAGGAGGCCGCAGTGACGCTGCGGAGCTTTTCTGCCATCCGTCACCTCTTCGCTCTCCTTCAGTGGCTCAGTTTTGCTCTAGAGGAAACTTCTCTTGATACTTGTCTCAAAATGTCCTCTTCTGCCTTCTTCATTCCTCCAACTGATTAAACTGCAATATTCAACCAAGCCGCAAAGCGCGTGCACACGCACACACACGCCCTCTGTACATAAACATCGACCATCAAACCGCTTCAAGGAATTGTATTACAACCTGAATCTTAATTAAAAGTTTATTTTTGATCTGAGAATGTTCAACAAGAGACGACCGCATCATAATCACGATAAGCGGACAAGCTGCGTCCTCGGAGGACGATGTCGTGATGTGGTTGAAACATCTGGAAAAAACTCCTGAGTGAATATTTCGATGGAATCATGAACAAGGTCCACTTGCTGTCTCATGACCCCTGAGCCATGTCACAGTCGTCATCATTTGGCTTTTGTCGTGGTTCTGTTGTCGTCTCAGGGCTGAAATGTGGATTTGTCATTTTGTGGGCGACCATTAGTCGATGATACATGTGTGTAAAACGCGGCGTCTGTCTCTCTGGTGTCAGATACTCTGACTCGTCCTGACCTGTGGGCCTGACCTGGTGTCAGTTTTACGTGTTCAGTGACTCTTGTCTGCGGCCGTTGCTGTCTGAACACAGGAAGTGACTCATCGTTTTCACACGACACATCTCAACCAACTTCCGTTCTGTAATGAAAAGTTGTGGAAAAAGTTACCAGACGGATTCTGCGGATTATTTAGCCAAACTTTTCTTCTTACCGTCGAAAATAAACTGTAACACTGACACTTGGCTCTTGTGTGTTTTGTTGGTGTCCATATTTCTCTCAGTGATTATATCATCACGTTCACCCATTCATAGTTTGGATCTGTGAACACGGTGGCATCACTAAGAAACAGGAAGTTGGCTGATTTTGGTGAACACACAACTGATCCAAATATTTGCAGCGTTGTGCATAAACACACCTAAAACATTTCAGTGTTGACATTTTGTCAACCACTGAATGATGCAAAAAACTGCTCTGCACATTTTTAATTTGACACGCTTTGTTCTTTTTGCTCATTTGCACATGTGAGGTGTTTTTTAAAACACAACATGCTTTTGTTGGTTATATGCAGAGTGTTGATAGCATGAAGCATCCATGTGCTGTTTTAGAAGACTTTAGGATTTGAGTCTGTACTTTTAAAAAAAACCCAAAACGCATCAGAACAAAATAGAAACAGCATTAAAGAATCCACACTGGCTTTAAAGTCGACTCAGTGTTGATTTCATTTAGCACTGACACAATTCTGGGATGCCCACCTGTAGTAACAGTGGGCTATTTAATCCAGTACTGCTGTTACTTTACATTAACCATTGTGATACTGGATTGGTTGGGTGATTTCCCTCCCCAACCACTTGGTGTCAGTATGGAGTCATGATTCACCATGAGCCCATGAGCCCAAACAACCTCTGGAGAACACATGGGCGTAAACGCTTCAGTTTCTTTCAGGGGCAGAGTCTAAAGACAGAAGAGTTGCAGGTCCCTGGCAGCACTTCGCTCGTCTGTGAAATGGAAAAAACAGAATTCAAAATTCAGTGCTCTATTTTGAACAAAATGCCTTCTGAACTGAAGTTGAGTGAGCAACAAAAGTGAGCGATGGCTCTCCACCTGTGTCTCAGCACAAACACTACTTACCGTAGGTCAATATACAGGTTTTCTTCTAAAGCTCCGGTCAGCTTGGAAATGTGACGGTCCCATGAAACAAATGCAGCCGAGCTTCCTTCAAAATGTGCTCTTGTGGTATCAAAGGCCACTTTAGGGCTAAGCCCCTCCAATCCTCTGCAGTTCTTATCGAAAGTCAGCTCAAATTCATGTATAAAGTTTGAAGTCAATTAATGACAGGCTACAGTGAAACTTTTCACTGGCTATGTGATAAGAGAAGTGTGTTTCTTTAAATGAGGGTTGAGGGACAGCAGCGGCACGCTCGCTCTGCATGCTCTCATTTCATTCAGGCAGAGTTCGGGGCAGCCCACTGTCTCTTTACATCCAAGCAGCAGGACTCTACACAACACTGTGCCAGAGAAAATACAACAGCAGGCTAAAACTCTCTTTCAAAGTAAAGCCGATCTCCTCAGAACGTGCATGGCTTTAAATACCAGAGGCTTTTATCCAGAGTGGTGTGAGATGTCCGAACAGAAAACAGTGATGAGCGTCCTGAGCTGAGAAAACTTACATCACAGCGTTCACTCAGTGTAATAAAGGAATAACTCAGATCCCTGCATTTCATTTACATATAAATATCCAATCTCCAACAGTAACTTGTGATATATTTAATAACACCATATAAATCCCTTAACCTCTTCATAATTAACATTAATTCAGTATTTTTCTGTGGAACACTTGACTTTCAGACAGAGCACAAACTGAGGAGCAGATTTGTTCTTTTCTTTCAAACTCTGCTCCATCAGTTTGAAACACAGATAACTATTACATCACCATGACATCATCAGAGTTATCTTCTTAGGCCTCTGCAGGGACACAGACACAGGTCGTGTGTATGTGTGAGGGCTGACAGTGTCTCTCTACTTTGGGCTCACGAGGCTGAATTAATATTCACGAGGACAGACATGATGAGACAGAGACAGCAGCGTTTGACTTTTTGCTTTTATTCACACAGCAGCAGAAGTCAGCACTGTCCTACTTACACACTACAGCTCCTCCCAGACCTGCAAAGACACACATACACACACACACATACACACACACACACACACGTTCATTCTTCTGTGTAAGGATCCCCATGATGCATTCCCCTCCACTCCAGTTTTCCCTTAACCTTTGATGTCACAACTTAATGTCTAACAGTAAATCAAACTGTCACGTGACCCCTGAAACCTTCAAACAGCCTGTGAAAAAACATGAAGACGCCAAATGTCACATGATCTACAGCTCAGACTGGTTCTCTCAAAGGAAGCTGTACGACGACACCTTCACACAAACACTGCAAACTGACCAAACATGTACACACAGACACACACACCTGCATGACGCCAACGAGCCCTGTGTACAGTGAGAAGTGCTGTCAGGACAGACAGACAGACAAAGTGAGAAATGTCAGCTGTCCTGAACTCCATCACAGTTCACAGTTTAACAAACCTTCCTAAGATGAGAAACCCAAAAAGAAGGAAAAGCTCCGAAAATCTCAAACAAGTTCTCCACTGGTGTAATTTCTAAATATGAAATGTATTTGAATAAATATCACATAATTCAACTCCAGTTCAAATAAAAAAAATAATTCTTGGGTTTTGAGGGGACTGAATTATGCTGAAATTGTTCCATAAGTTGTCATGAGAAGTATTCAGTCTTATTTTGAAAGGTTGGAAATGCGTCCGCAGCAGCTGAATCCTGACGACAGGAAGTGAGCCTCTCCACGGATTTCCACGCAAACAATCCCTGACAAGTTTACCCGCCGGATGACCTACACGGGAGAGACGGAGTGGAAGCTTCCGCCGTCCACCGCGGAGACACAGGCGGCCCTGATGAAACGGCTCGCTCTCACATCTCCATGACAACGCTTCCATATCACACAAACGCACTGCAGATGCTCTCGTGTAACTTATAACAAAAGTAACTTGTGATATTTCTTTGTTGTCTGTTTCCATTCCAGAGTTTGATTCATCAGGTTGAACAGGAACAGAAATCTGACGCTCGACAGCTGGTGTCTGTTGTCACGTGCTGTCAGTGTGACGTAACGATGACCGTCGGTCTGTGAGTCCTGTCTGAGTCAGTAGGTGTGGATGGATCACACGGCAGGTGTCACTCACAGCTGCTACAGCTTTGGTGACAGACCAGCGCATCCACACCTCAGCAGCGCGCAAGGGAACACGCGTCACTGCAGCGTCACTGAGCACCATCATGTTGTCAAACTAGAGGCCCGAGCCAGAAAGAAAGAAAGAGATGTGTGACTCTTTCCCGCCTTCCCTCACTCTTCAGACAGCGAGAGGAAACGACTCCGTCCTGCTCCACCCATCAGGACCGAGAACGCTCTGATGACCACATGACGGTCAGCTCCGTGACGTCAGGCTGCAGCTTCACACACAGGATCTCAGCAGGTGTTTGTGCAGACTAGGGATGGGCATTTGAAGACGTTTCCCTGATCGATCATCTACAAATTACCGATCAATTATCGATTTATCATTATCTTTTATCTTAAAAATGCCTCTGACAGAAAATACAAACACAGCTTGTATCTCCAAACTTGAATCTTTATTCCAAGAAGAACAAAAGCGACGCGCAGCTGCGACACACAGCTGAAGCAAAAACATGATTTCCCATCGTGCATCGCGGCTCCTCACCGCTGCTCAGACGGAGGTGACGGTCCGTGGACGGTAGGATCACTCGACGTCAACCAGAGTCGGATGTGACGTTACGTGGTTCAAGTCCCTACGTCACTGGGGTCGTTGTCATGTTTTAGTTTGAAACTGTCCCACGTCAAACTTCACCTTGACCTCGTCATGACTGTTTGATATGTTTGGCAGCTCGTGGCGGCCTGGTGTTTCCGTTTCCTGTCTCCTAAAAATAGTAGAATATCGCCCCCTGTTGGTAAGATGTGTCGTTGCTGCCACGTGGCGAAATTCACTGCACAACCTGCATTCATATTACGTTTGATCCGTAAAAATTTCCTGTGATCAACAGAATTTGCAATGATCAATTACCGATAATCGATTAATCATGCCCATCCCTGGTGTGGACCGCACTGGCATCGACTTCAAACCAACAACAAGAACAGCAAACCAGCCAGCACACGCTCTTCATTAGACCTGCACGCAGGCCTTCATCACGCAGTGCGGCTGAGCTCTGTAAAGCGTCGTAGACTGACTCAACTCTGATGTGGAGACGCCGTGAACATGGCGGACGCGTGGACGACCTCCAGCCACCTCACTTCAGTCCCCTCGTCATACAGCAGGATTTATTCTGATCTCTATCAGCCGTCAAGCGAATGAGGCAGCAGCAGATGGTCGGCCGCCTGGCTGCTCGCCTCAGTGTCTCGGGGTCACCCGTCACCATGAGACTTTCAGAATCTGTGTGGACACGTTTGCTGCTTCGTCTAATCGCGCCGCCTGTGACCATTTGCATCTGAGCCGGGGTGAGCTGTCAGTCAAACTGCTGCTGCTCTTTCTTGGCACACGGTGTGCAAACAGAACACGAGCCCACGATGTTTCGCATCCTCAGCTCTCCTTTAGCTTCCTGCTACGCGCTGTCCTGGAGGAACACACACACACACACACACACACAGTCACCCTTTTTGTCTACTTGAATGTACACACGCACGCACACAGACACATAATGTTACACACAACCCACAACTCTGCCTACAAATGGTAAAATTATGGCAAGGTATTGAATGTCTACTTTCCTTTGCCTGCTGTCTTTCAGATTTCAAGGCCTGAGCTCAGAGCCCCTGCAGGCAGGACGGACGTCCAGCAGTCTGTCTGTCACGACGTTTACATCCTGGCTCCAGGCAGAGGACAAAGAATGGACACAAAGACCTTGGCAGTCCCACACTGAGGGGAAACGTTCAAACAAAGTCTGAGGGACTCAAAGTGTCCCGATGGCCTCAGACAGGCTGTCCGTTTGGTGCCCCCTCCTCCTGCGCCCACACTGTGTGTCAGGAGTTCAGGCCGGGGTCGTGAGGGGCTGCAGTGGTGGCTAGCTGTTGTTCTCAGCTGTCATGTACTTCAGGGCAGCAAAGCCGTAGCGTCGCGACATGTTCTGCTGGAACTCCTCCTTCAGGGTCTTCAGGCAGACCCGGTACTGCTTGTTGGAGCGGAACTTGGTGATATCGAAGCTGGGCGCATGAGGCATATGGATCATGTAGGCGTTGGGTAGAACCACAAATTCATACTCCTGTACACAGAAAAGGCAGAAGGAACTTTAAGCTAAACTCAGCATCTGACATGTTAGCTTCACATCCAGCAGACACAGAGCAACACCTTCATTGTCTGGAGCCCTCATCCAGCCACCTGCGTCTCCACCTCTGCAGCCCGCTGTACCAGCTCCACCCGGATCAGAGTGTACAGTTCACACAAACTTCCACACTGCCATCACTTTGTGTCACATTCAACTCACCGTCTGTAAAACTGTAGCTTCTGTATTAAAGTTCCATCCCAGTCTGTCTCTGACTCATCTCCATCAGCAGAGATCGTCTCTGTCTTCTCCAAATGTCCAAATGTGTCCATGTGTTACTTTAGTAGATGTCAGGC